>CM046434.1:46010743-46074669 GCA_025506505.1 Flaveria sonorensis
TTCTTGTTGACCCTGAGCTCTAGAGATCACAAGAGCTTTCCTATATTGTCATACCCCCAACCCTAGATTGGGTTCTCAGATAGGCAGACATTGCTCTTGGTACTCCCTCCTCAAAAAGTTGTTGAATGAGTAGTTCCAGATCACTGTCTAGAGGAGGTTGCTGAGCATGGACAACTGCAAGATAGGATGGTGAGTCCTGTATGTCCATACTTAAGGAAGAACTCCCAGGTTCTGTGGCTGTCAGAACTTCCTCCCCCTTTTTGGTAGCATCACCCTCATGCATAGGTGAGCTGGGAAGTGATCCATAACATCCACAGGTTCTTGTGGACCTAGATGAGTTTGTCCTATAGGTCTCTCAGCTAACTGGCCGTTGAGATTGCTGATCTCAAGTTGCTGGTCATGGACCCTCTTTTGCAAGATAGTCACCTGTCATTCAAGGTGAGCTATCTATGAAACTAGTTAGGTGCAGATGTCATCGAGTTGGTGCACCCTGAGTTTTAGACTCCCTCATCTTCAGTTGAAGAATCATTGGGGGGATGAAGGAGGTGAACGAGGTCTGCTCCTTCACCATCAGCATGGGGTTCTTGGCTGTTGGATTTTCAAGGCCCAATGACAGTGTCAAGAGGCTGTGTTGTCGTGGTTAAGTACTTAAGGATGTAATCACTGGCAACAGTGAGAGCCTCTTCCACATGGATCTCCTGGACAATCATAGGAAGATCCACCTCAGTTTGGGGTGTCTGATGTGGGCTAGACATGGGTGAAATAGGAGTACTCATCTCCCCTTGAGTGTGGGTAGAGAGGGGAGAGTCATGATACTCACTGAAACCCAAATCTTCATCAGAATAGAAGTTAAGGCTGGGAATGGGTTGGCTGAGATCAAGAGGCTGGGGATGGTAGCTTTCCCCTGAAGGTTGATCAATAGAGTGTTGAGACTCAGAGTGATGGCTTAAGGCTATTTGTGGAGTGGTGAGCTCATCAGGCTGAGCATGAGGAACCTCAGCACTGATTATTTGAAAAATGGGAGTGGTTTGCACCTTCGGGGAAGTGGGAGCTTGAGTGTCTACTTCCTCCTGTGTGGGTTGTGATATGGGGGCCTGCACATGCTCAATAGCAAGTGCAGGGGTTCGTTTGGATTTTCTAGTTTAGGTGAGGGTAATTGTTGGCCTTGATGGTGGTTGAGAAGTAGAGGGTGTTGGTTCATAACTAGATGGTGCAGCTAGGATGTCACTCTAAGAAATGAGCTCAAATTTTTTCGAGACAAGGGCTGTTTCTACCCCGGAGAACCCAACAGTTGGCTTTTTCAATATCTTGAAAATGCCGGGTCTTATGTGTGCAAGTTTAAGAACATTACCTGGTCCCCTCAACTGTGGTCCCAATTCACAGTTAAGAATGTGTTGAACATACCGGGGGAACATGTAATATTCTAAGAAATCCAAATTTGCTAGTAAATTTGTAAATACAAACTGAGAGTACCTGAATTTGACCCCTTGAACCATCCCATGGACAATGAAGGAGAGGTCTTCTGGAATCTGGTCCCATCCTCCATGTTTGTTGGATAAGCTGTGAATGACGACATGGAGGAGGTATTTCCATTGGAATGACACCTTCCCCTTCCTGAAGGTCTTGACTGAGAAGTCACCTTCATATCCCATCTGCTCAAAGGATTGTTGTCAGCAGTTTTTTGGGAAAGACATTCACCTGCTTCATCATCCAGCTGAAGATGGGTGTTGATAATGGCTGGAGTGATGAAAACCATCCTCCCCCCTGCACTGTGGCAGACAGTGCCTTCTCCCCGTCCATGGTGACCTCTTGACAGGTCTGCCAGAACTCAGCAACTGATCCTTATAGAGAGGAGGATCGATTGTAAGGGAGGTGAAGTAGTGAGAAAAAGAAAGATACCTACACACGTCTGAGAAGCTTGGATCCTTCTCAGAGTTTAATAGAGCAACTTGATTGTGTTGCCTGTGTAGGTGTATGGTGAAATCAGGTCGTTATGACGATCAAGATTGGCCATTTGAAGAAGCTTGTAGTGAAGAAAAAAGAAGATGAAATTTGGGGGTAATTTTAGGTTAAGAAAATAAGAGAAGTAAGATGAAATAGAACCGTTTGGAAAGATATACTCTGGATTTGAGACAAAGTTATGAAAAAAAGATAAACTTTGAAATCCGCAAGTGGGTCCTACTTCTGAAAAAGGCGCCCAAAAAGTTAGTTTTCTTGGAAGTAGAAATAGCTTCCAAAGACAATTTTGGTTTCGGAAGCTGTGCAATCAAAGCTTCCGAAAGCAATTTTGCTTCGGAAGATATTTCAAAGAGTTTTGAAAATTTTGGCTTCGGAAGAAATAAATGAGTTTTCTCGAGACTAAATTGCTTTCGGAAGAAATTTATTCCTAATAAGCATTCAAGTACTTATACCAAAATTTAAGCTTCGGAAGATACTTCAAGAATTTCTTTCGAAGGTAAATCTCAGATAAGCTGTTTAAACGATTTAGACATAAATTTCTTCCAAAGGCAACTTTTGCTTCTTCCGAAGGTAAATTTTCATCATTCTAAGAGATATCATTCTAAAAGTTCGTTTTTCTTCCAAAAAGAACTAGGCTTATGAAGTGATCTAATAGACAACCTAGGATACACAGTTTTAAGAAATAATATTGATTAAGTTATTAAGAAAAATTTACTCAAAGTTAATCATCCCAATAGCTGATACAAGATATTCAAATCTCTATTCATCAAAAGCTTTTGTGAATAGATCGGCATATTGTCCATTTATGTTAACTTTGATTAGTTTTATCAATCCCTTTTCAAAATTATCCCTAATCAGATGATACCTGATGTTGATGTGTTTGGTCCTTGAATGCTGCATAGGATTTTCTGTAATAGAGATGGCACTGTTGTTGTCTATGTGGATGGGAGTCTCTTTGAAATTATACCCATAGTCTAGCATCTGATTCTGAATCCAAAGCACTTGAGCACAGCAGCTGGCAGCAGCAATGTATTCGGCTTCAGCAGTTGATGCAGACACACAGGATTGCTTCTTGCATTGCCAAGAGACTATCCTTCCACCCAAGAAACTGACACCCCCCAGATGTGGACTTTGCAGTCATGTTGCAGCCACCATAATCACTATCTGTATAGGCATATAGATTGAAGTCTGAATTCTTTGGATACCAAAAACCTAGATTTGGAGCACCTTTGAGATATCTAAGGATCCTTTTGATAGTGATTAGGTGTGACATCTTGGGGTTGGCTTGATATCTTGCACATATGCATGTGGCAAACATGATATCAGGCCTGCTAGCAGTAAGATACATAAGTGACCCAATCAGCCTGTAGAGATGTTCATCAACACACTCCCCCTCAAGATCAGGACCAATGGAGTGGTTTCTGGCTATGGGTGTCTTTGCAACCTTACAGTCAGTCATCTTGAATCTTGTAAGTATGTCCTGTACATACTTTGACTGACTGATTAAGATGCCATCTTCAACCTGCTTCACTTGAATCCCTAGAAAGAAATTCAGTTCCCCCATGGCACTCATTTCAAATCTATTCTTCATCAGCATCTCAAAGTCTTTGCAGAGCTTTGGATTAGTTGAACCAAAGATGATGTCATCCACATATATCTAAGTTAGCAATGTGTCATTTCCTGTTTCTTTGATGAAGAGAGTCCCATCAATAGTACCTCTTTTGTATCCATGTTGACAAGGGTATGTTGATAGTGTCTCATACCACTTTCTTGGAGCTTGATGCAGTCCATAAAGGGCTTTATCAAGCTTGCAGACATAATCAGGATGATCTGGGTCTGCAAAGCCAGGTGGTTGTTAAATATAAACTTCTTCATCAATCACCCCATAGAGAAAAGCACACTTTACATCAAGCTGGTAGACCTTGAAATCCTTGGATGCAGTATAAGCCAGAAATATTCTTACAGCTTCAAGTCTTGCAACTGGAGCAAAGACATCAGTGTAATCAATTCCTTCTTCTTGAGTGTATCCTTGGACAACCAGTCTAGCCTTGTTCTTGATGATGATCCCTCTATCATCTTTCTTGTTCCTGAATACCCATTTGGTTCCTATGACACTATTCCCTTGAGGAAGAGGACATAAGTTCCAAACCTTCTGTCTTCTGATTTGAAGCAGCTCATCTTGCATAGCTTCAATCCAGCTTCCATCCTTCAAAGCCTCATCAACCTTCTTCGGCTCTATTTGGGATAAGAAACAAGAATGTAGACAAACATGGCTGTCGTGAACTTGTCCTCTTGTTCTTACCCCTGAGTCAACATTTCCAATGATGTTTGTGGTGGGATGTGACTTGTGGATCCAAAGTTGAGGGATCACAGCAAGTTGGTTAGACAGATCTAAATTTGAGAAATTCTGATCTGGCAATGAGGTGTCTCCCACCACATCAGCACACTTATCAAGAGAGCCTTGATCCAATGAGTGTGTAACATCATTCATGTTGTCTTCAATGGAGTGGTTTTCAGCATTAAGAAATTCTTGATCAGTGTCACCACCTCCAGTTCCTCCTCCAGCATTTAAAGTTCCTTCACCTGAATTCTGAGCCTCTATGCTGGAATTTGAAGGCAATTCATTTGAATCAGTAGTATTTGTCATGCTAGTGCTGATGGGAGCTTCAGTTGCAGGGTTAGTTACCATAGGAGCTGAAGTAGTCTTCTTGTTTGGTCTTCTCAGCTCAAATCTTAGATCAGGATCTTCTATTGACCTGTTATCTGTTGATCCTGAAACATTCTCACAAGATTTGTTAAAACATTTGGTAACTAAGTCAAGATCAAACAGCCAATCTGGACCAGAACCTTTCACACAGGGTGTGTGTTCATTGAAAGTCACATTGGCTGACTCCTCAATGATTCTAGTTCTGAGATTGTATACTCTATAAGCCTTAGCTTGAGAAGAGTACCCAACAAGTGTCCATCATCTGATTTCTCAGCAAACTTGGCTATTTGATCTTTGGTATTCAAGATGGTGCAAGGACATCCAAATTCTGAGAAAACCAATGAATGGTCTTCTTTTGTGCCACAGTTCATAAGGAGTCTTACCATGTGTCTTAACTACCAAAACTCTATTTTGCACATAGCAGGCTGTGTTGACAGCCTCTGCCCAGAAGGTGATGGGCAGCTTATAGTCAGACAACATGTTCTTGTTCTTGCAGCTTCAATAAGTGTCTTGTTTCTCCTCTGAGCAACACCATTTTGCTGAGGAGTCCTGGGAGCACTGTATTGTCTTGAAATACCTTTTTCATCACAAAATGTATCAAGGATTTGATTTTTGAATTTAGTTCCTTGATCATATCTTATGATTTGACCTTGTGATCAGATTGATTCTCAATTTTCAGAATGAAATTCTTTAAGATTTCAGGAGTTTCATCCTTAGTTCTAAGGAAAACACCCAAGTAAATCTTGTGAAGTCATCTGTGATCACCAAACAGTATGAGGTCCTTCCTAAACTCATTACATGTGGAGCCAAACAGATCCATATGTAACAAGTGTAGGGGAGTAGTGATAGAGTTCATTTCCTTTGGCTTGTGAGACACTTTGTGTTGCTTCCCCTTCAGGCATGCAACACAGTGGTCATCACTTGTAAACTCTTTCTTTGGCATTCCAGTTACCAAATCATTCTTAATTAGTTTATTCATTTTCTTAAAGTTTACATGGCACATTCTTTTATGCAAAGGAAATACTCATCACTATTTGCTTTAGATAGAAAGCAAGAAATCTCCCAGAGGGAGATGTTTCCTGCAAGTCCATCTTGTACATGTTCCCTTCCTGGGGGCTCTGAGCAAATATGCTCTTGAGGAATGTCAACCCCAGGATTGAAACAAGGCACTCATGCTCAGTAAAGAGCATATGATGTTTTTGGTCACAAAATTGGGACACACTCAAAAGATTGTATCCAAGCTCCTTGACAAAGTTTACCTTCTCAATGCTGAGCTTACCATTTGAGACCATGCCCCTACTAGTAATGTAACCTCCTACATCTCCTCCAAAAGCAACTGGTCCTCCATCAATTCTTTCAAAGTTTTAAAGTAGGGACTCATTGCCTGTCATGTGCCTGGATCAGCCAATATCAATGATCCACACATTTTTGTTTGCCTTTGGCTGTCTCTGCACAAAAGAGATGATTTAGTTACATTTGGAAACCCAAGCCTCATTGGTCTTGGGCTTATAAAGTTCAGATGAAGCAATGAAACAGTAAGTGATCCTATGTTCAGGCTTTGAGGATCATTGCATTGCTGAAGAGGAGCTTTCAGTCTCAAGGTCTTCCTTCATCTTCCACACCACCTTTGGAAGATTGGGCTTGACCTTCATTACTTCAGAAGTTTTTGTAGCTTCGGAAGCTTTGGAGATGGATCCTTCAAAAGCTCTTGCTTTCACTGCAGCAAGCTTCAGTGCTTCGGAAGCATTCCTTTCTTCCGAGACCAACTTTTCTTCCGAAGGCAATTTCCTACTTGGCTTCTTCATCATTTTGGAGCTTCCGAAGGAAAAAGATTTTCCTTCCAAAACTATTTGTTTCTTCTTTTTCTCAGAAGTTTTCTTCTTGATCATGTGGATAGTACTCTTGGGATTGTATTGACAATCCTTAGCCAGATGTGAAGTACTACCACACATAACACAATCCAATTCTTTCCTTCTGAGAGTCTTCTTTCCCAAAGAAGACTGAGCTTGAACACTTTCCTCTTCTTTCTCCACCTTTTCAGATGATGCAGCAGGCTTCTTAGGGTGAAGCTTTCTCTTTAAAATGGATGGTTCAGGCTGTGTAGCAGTGACACACAGCTGATCAGTCTTCTTGTTATTGCTGGAGTGAGTTGAAGCTGAAGTAGAACTCTTGGTACTAGAATTCTTGACAAGATCTTTAGCTTTCATCACCTTGAACCCTGCAGAGATAAATACTTGTTTCTGTTTGGGATCAAAGGTGGTCTTGATCTCTTGAGCTTTTCTGGATCTTCTCTTTGCTCTTCTGATCGAGGTCTTTCTCTTTGTTTTGCTCAAACCAACTTCTTTTTCCTCCTTAGGAGCATGGTGACCCTTTTTGGATTGACTCTCTTTACTCATCACAGAGTCATCCCTCACCTTCTCCTCTTCATCCTCTTCATCACTTGGGTCTATGGATGGCAGCTCATCTTGACCAGTTCCACACCTAGGTGATCTGATTGATAGTAGAGTGTGTGGAGGAGCTATCTCACTAGATCCCAGTCCCTGCTTATTCTGATAACACACTTTTGCATGTAGAAATGAGGATATCATGTCCTTGAAGGTCTCCTCTTCAAGAACACATTTTTCTGCCCTGGCTTTGCTGATCACAAGCTCAGCCTGGCATTCAGTTAACTTGGTAATGAGATCCTTAATTTGGGTCCTGTAGTTTGTCTGCTCATGTTTAAGAGTTGAAACTATTTTCTCTAGATCTTCTATCTTAAGTTTATAGTCATTTTCAGCTCTTTTAAAATCAGCTTCTAAAATATTTAAAGACTCAATATCAGATCTCATTTCCAAGTTGTAGGACCTGTATCTATTTACTTTAGCAATACATTCAGGAGAGCGAAGATGTTCAAGTACCTTGGCTTCATCATGATCAACCATGAGTGCTTGGTTTGGAGATGCATCTTCCACTTGAAAGCTCCAGTCAAAGCCTCCTTCTTCAACAGCCACTGCAGCTTGCTGTCTTGGCTTCTCATTCTGGTTCCCTCCTTCAGTGTAGTTTGGCCTGGATGAAGCTTGGCCACCATTTGACTTAGGTGCCTTGCATTCTCTAGCAAAGTGTCCCATCTGGTTACAATTGTAACACTTGACTTTGCTCTTGTCCAGCCCAAACTTGCCACTAGCAGCATTGCTAGGAAACCTTCTTCCAGTCCACTTGTAGAACTTCTGGGCTCTGTGAGTGAGAAGAGCCATTTGCTGGACTATCTCCATGTACTCCAGATCATCTGGATGGATACAGTCCAGGTCTTCAAGAGTGAAAAGAAAGTTTCCTGTACTTTCATCAGTGGAGACAAAAGCTTGAGAAGAACTTGTCTCTTGGAAGGGACTTCCTTGGATGTAGCTCTCTCTGGGTGTCTTTAGGAAGGTGATGAAAGGACCCTTTTGTGAGTTTTTAGGGTAGCAGATGAGATGATGTTGTGGTTCTCTGCTATCCCTTTCAACCACATGAAGGGCTGAACTCTGGTGAGTGTTGGAGTTACCAGATGAATTTTGCATGTTCATCTCCATCTGGTATCCACTGAGTATCCCATACAACTCAGTGAGAGTAAGGGTCTTGAGGTTTTCAGTCCTCTTAATGACCACACAGTAGTGTGTCCATTGTCTTCAAGAGAGGACATGAACTTCCTAACAATATCCATGTTTTCAATAGTTACCCCAACATCAGCCAGAGTATCCACAATCTCAACATACCTAAAGTATTGTTGTGTCATGGTTTCACCTGTCTTGAAGGTGAAATTTTCAAACTGCTGCTTCAGGAGATCCTTCTTGTTCTCCTTGGCTTCATTTGAACCCTCATACATTAGTTTCAGTGCAACACATAGCTGTTTAGCGGTCTTGCACTTCTTGAAACCTCTATAGATGGAGTTTGGAAGAGCAGTTTGGAGAGCTGTCATAGCTTTCTGATCAACATCAATTATTTTCCAGTCTTCATCAGAAATGTCAGCCCTCTCCTTTGGTATCATGCCACCACCAGCAGCAGCTGAAGAGGTGGATGGTACATGAGGTCCATTGACAACAGACTCCCACATCCTGGAATCTTGAGACTTGATAAAGCCTTCCATTCTTTGACACCAAGTGTCAAAATCCTCTAGAAGTTGATCAGTGGGGACTTTGTCAAAATCCTCAAGAGCCTAGAATGCTCTGATACCAATGCCCTACCGTTAAAGGGTACTTAAGCTTGCACTTAGTTAGCACACTTAGGAGGATCTTAAGATCACTTAACAATTTAAATAAGGAACTGTGAACCTTTACGGAAGATACAAGATAAACACAAGTAAAACAAGAACAAGAGCATAAGATAAAGTTTTCAAGGAAGTTGTATATTGCTTCTCTAGTTCTATTACAAGTGTTGTACAAGTATATTTTAAATACAAGAACCGGAGACTACTTATACTACATCCTACAACCGTCAATATGCAAAAAGACAGTTGGAAGTGACTAATCTAGACAACAAGATCAGCCTAAAGTCAAAAGGCAGATTGCCTTTTGACTAGTGACTATGACAAGCCATAGCTCACTGACTTTCCTATTACAAAAAGCCAAGAAGGAACAAAAACAGAAACTTGCAGGCGAAGACCTTATCTGCTTTATCATAAAGTATGGAAGTTTCACCAACTAGTGATAGCAGGTGAACTACCAGAGCATGCAGCGGAAAGTAGGTTACTTTATGATAAAGTTGATGGAAAATGTATATTTTCTCTCTCCTCAGAGGAAAATCAGTCTTGTCTTTAAACAGCTTCAGAAACTTTGTCTTGAGAGCTTCGGAAGACTTCATCTTTTACCTTCGGAAGAGTTGAGTCTTTGGCTTCAGAAGACTTTACACTTGGAATATTTTCCAAGTTCAGTGTAAAGCTTCCGCAGCAGTTTCTTCTGAACTTTGGCTTCGGAAGATTTTACACTTAGCATTTTTCTTGAGTGTGTAAAACTTCCGAAGCTAGTTCACCTTTGTTCCAAAGTGCATGTTGGAAGACTTGGTTGTTTTGGTATCTTTTGGTTGCATCAGCCTCTTAACTTCAGAGGTTCCTACAAACTCCCCCTAGGCTGATGCTACCAAAACAGAGAGGTTCTTCAGACTGGGATAGTCCACATGAGGATCTTCAGAATTCCTTTCTTCATCAGTAGATCTGGATTCTTCAGACTCATGAAGTACCTTCTCATGTCATAGAGATCATGCAGAGGGAGTTCAAGCATGTCACTTGTGAAGTAGACATGTTGTTCTCCCTGATCTCTAGTGACATACCATCTGTCTGGATCTTCAGCAAAAGTCCAGGACAGAATTTGTCTTCCAACAGAGAGAGGCTCTACTATGATAGGAGTTGGTTGAGAGTCCTCTTCATGCACTTCCTCAGGATGTTCTGACTCATCCTGAGGTTGGGAGGAGGATGCCTTTCTTCTTTTCTTCTTTGAAGATGATCTTCTTTTGGCCATCCTCTTTTTCCTCCCTGATGATTTTAACTGAGAGGGTTGGTCTTCAGTACCAGGTTCTTCAGTGGATTCCCTCTCAGTTGGGATCTCCTCTCTCCCAGTTTCAGAAGGAGAGGGAGGAGAACCCTGCTGTGGGTTAGAAGATGAAGTTGGCTGTTGTGCAGCTTCAGGTGCAGGTGGTGTTGTCTCTGTAGGTTCCACCTTTACCTCAACTTCAGGTTGAGCTTGACTTGATGATGAATGAAGGTCCACAAGCTCTCCCCTTTTTATCTTCTGCTTGATCACCCTTATGTGCTCATCCATTGTGGATAGAGACATGGGACCAAGCCTCCTTCCGGAGAACCCATACAGCTTCAAGAAGCTCATCATCCTCTGCCTATCTGCAGACTTTTTTGACTTTTCTGGATGATGGCTCTTGATTTTGCAGCTTCTTCCCTTTGCCTCTTCTTTGCAGCTTGCCTTTCTTTCTTGGCTTGCTCTTCCAGCTGCTTATTGTATTCAAATAATATATAATCATAAGGCAAGGGAAGGAGTGCAGGTGCCTGATAGAGACCTGTGGCACTCAGGTAGTTGATCATTTTTAATCTTTCTTCTTCATCAACTACCTGAGGTTGTTCAGCAGCCACAGTCTCTGACTCAGGACTTTCTTGAACTGGGGAGAGGACAGGAATGTTCTTGTAAAGCCTTTTTCTCCTCATTTCTTCCTTGTGTTTGAGGGTCAAGGCTGCATCCTCTGCTTCCTTCCTCTCCTTTGACAATTCAATGTCAGCCAGTTCATTTAACTCCTCTAAGGGGAGAGAGATGAGTTCATCTATGTTGTAGTTCCTGGTCCCCAGATAGTTGAGCCTGGCTGCCCTTAATTCATCTTCTTGAGTGTTTGGTACAGGGGCAGTCAGAATTGCAGCTTGCATGAATCCTGGGGAACCACTTGAACTCTCTCCCCTCAGCTTCCTCTTCCTCTCTCTCTTTTCTTCTTCAATCTCTTCAGGAGTCATCTTCCTTTTGCCTTTGTCAATTGCAGATCTTGATGACTCAGTCTGAGGAGAGCTTTGGCCTTCATTGCTTGATTCAGCAGTCAAGCTCTGGCCAGAGAGAGGTTGTGAAGCACCATCACCAGCTGGTGCCTCACTGAGGGTATGGGGTGCTGGAGGAGATCTTGTCTCAAGGTTCACAGTCTCAGCCTCTGGGCCTTCAGTCAAGGCTTTCCCTTCAAAGCTAATCTTGGGGTCTACCTCAACATCCAGTTGACCAAAGGCTTCAACTGCTAGCCTCTGTCTATATAATGCAGTTCTCCTTTTGAATTCTGCCAGCACCCAGTCTTGAATTTGATTGGCTAATCTGACAGCTTGTCTGTTATTGCTTGGGTTGACAAGTGCCAGATCTACCAAGTTTATACTCTCATAGAAACTCAGGGTGGAGATGTTGAGAATTTCTTATTGACCCTGAGCTCTAGAGATCACAAGAGCTTTCCTATCATTGTCATACCCCCAACCCCAGATTGGGTTCTCAGATGGGGCAGACATTGCTCTTGGTACTCCCTCCTCAAACAGTTGTTGAATGAGCAGTTCCAGATCACTGTCTAGAGGAGGTTGCTGAGCATGGACAACTGCAAGATAGGATGGTGAGTCCTGTATGTCCATACTTGAGGAAGAACTCCCAGGTTCTGTGGCTGTCAGAACTTCCTCCCCCTTTTTGGTAGCATCACCCTCATGCATAGGTGAGCTGGGGAAGTGATCCATAACATCCACAGGTTCTTGTGCACCTGGATGAGTTTGTCCTATAGGTCTCTCAGCAAACTGGCCCTTGAGATCGGTAATCTCAAGTTGCTGGTCATGGACCCTCCTTTGCAAGATAGTCACCTGTGATTCAAGGTGAGCTATCTGTGAAACCAGTTGGGTGCAGATGTCTTCGAGTTGGTGCACCCTGAGTTTCAGACTCCCCTCATCTTCAGTTGAAGAATCATTGGGGGATGAAGGAGGTGAACCGAGGTCTGCTCCTTCACCACCAGCATGGGGTTCTTGGCTGCTTGATTTTCCCTGCCCAATGACAGTGTCAAGAGGCTGGGTTTCCGTGGTTGAGGTCTTAAGGATGTAATCACTGGCAACAGTGAGAGCCTCTTCCACATGGATCTCCAGGACAATCACAGGAAGATCCACCTCTGTTTGGGGTGTCTGATGTGGGCTAGACATGGGTGAAGCAGGAGTACTCATCTCCCCTTGAGTATGGGTAGAGAGGGGAGAGTCATGATACTCACTGAAACCCAAATCTTCATCAGAATAGAAGTCAAGGATGGGAATGGGTTGGTTGAGATCAAAAGGCTGGGGATGGTAGCTTTCCCCTAAAGGTTGATCACTAGAGTGTTGAGACTCAGAGTGATGGCTTAAGGCTGTTTGTGGAGTTGTGAGCTCATCAGGCTGAGCATGAGGAACCTCAGCACTAATTTTTTGAAAAATGGGAGTGGTTTGCTCCTCAGGGGAAGTGGGAGCTCGAGTGTCCACTTCCTCCTGTGGGTTGTGATATGGGGGCCTGCACATGCTCAATAGCAAGTGCAGGGGTTCGTTTGGATTTTCTAGTGTAGGTGAGGGTAATTGTTGGCCTTGATGGTGGTTGAGAAGTAGAGGGTGTTGGTTCATCACTAGATGGTGCAGCTAGGATGTCACCCTGAGCAATGAGCTCAAACATTTTTGGGACAAGGGCTGTTTCTACCCCGAGAACCCAACAGTTGGCTTTTTCAATATCTTGAAAATGCCGGGTCTCATGTGTGCAAGTTTAAGAACATTACCTGTTCCCCTCAACTGTGGTCCCAATTCACAGTTGAGAATGTGTTGAACATACCGGGGGAACATGTAATATTCTAAGGAATCCAAATTCGCTAGTAAATTTGTAAATACAAACTGAGAGTACCTGAATTTGACCCCTTGAACCATCCCATGGACAATGAAGGAGAGGTCTTCTGGAATCTGGTCCCATCCTCCATGTTTGTTGGATAAGCTGTGAATGACGACATGGAGGAGGTATTTCCATTGGAATGAGACCTTCCCCTTCCTGAAGGTCTTGACTGAGAAGTCACCTTCATATCCCATCTGCTCAAAGGATTGGTTGACAGCAGTTTTTGGGAAAGACAGTTCACCTGCTTCATCATCCAGCTGAAGATGGGTGTTGATAATGGCTGGAGTGATGAAAACCGTCCTCCCCTGCACTGTGGCAGACAGTGCCTTCTCCCCGTCCATGGTGACCTCTTGACAGGTCCGCCAGAACTCAAGCAACTGATCCTCATAGAGAGGAGGATCGATTGTAAGGGAGGTGAAGTAGTGAGACAAAGAAAGATACCTACACACGTCTGAGAAGCTTGGATCCTTCTCAGAGTTTAACAGAGCAACTTGATTGTGTTGCCTGTGTAGGTGCATGGTGAAATCAGGGTCGTTACGACGATCAAGATTGGCCATTTGAAGAAGCTTGGTAGTGAAGGAAAGAAGAAGAAGATGAAATTTGGGGTAATTTTAGGTTAAGGAACAATGAGAGAAGTGAGATGAAATAGAACCGTTTGGAAAGATATACTCTGGATTTGAGACAAAGTTATGACAAAAAGATAAACTTTGAAATCCGCAAGTGGGTCCTACTTCTGAAAAAGGCGCCCAAAAAGTTAGTTTTCTTGGAAGTAGAAAAAGCTTCCGAAGACAATTTTGGTTTCGGAAGCTTTGCAATCAAAGCTTCCGAAAGCAATTTTGCTTCGGAAGATATTTCAAAGAGTTTTGAAAATTTTGGCTTCGGAAGAAATAAATGAGTCTTCCGAGACTAAATTGCTTTCGGAAGAAATTTGTTCCTAAAAAGCATTCAAGTACTTATACCAAAATTTAAGCTTCGGAAGATACTTCAAGAATTTCTTCCGAAGGTAAATCTCAGATAAGCTGTTTAAACGATTTAGACATAAATTTCTTCCGAAGGCAACTTTTGCTTCTTCCGAAGGTAAATTTTCATCATTCTAAGAGATATCATTTAAAAGTTGTTTTTCTTCCAAAGAGAACTGGGCTTATGAAGTGATCTAATAGACAACCTAGGACACACAGTTTTAAGAAATAATATTGATTAAGTTATTAAGAAAAATCTACTCAAAGTTAATCATCCCAATAGCTGATACAAGATATTTAAATCTCTGTTCATCAAAAGCTTTTGTGAACAGATCGGCATATTGTTCATTTGTGTTAACTTTGATTAGTTTTATCAATCCCTTTTCAAAATTATCCCTAATCAGATGATACCTGATGTTGATGTGTTTGGTCCTTGAATGCTGCACAGGATTCTCTGTAATAGAGATGGCACTGTTGTTGTCTATGTGGATGGGAGTCTCTTTGAAATTGAACCCATAGTCTAGCATCTGATTCTGAATCCAAAGCACTTGAGCACAGCAGCTGGCAGCAGCAATGTATTCAGCTTCAGCAGTTGATGCAGACACACAGGATTGCTTCTTGCATTGCCAAGAGACTATCCTTCCACCCAGGAACTGACACCCCCCAGATGTGGACTTTGCAGTCATGTTGCAGCCACCATAATCACTATCTGTATAGGCATACAGATTGAAGTCTGAATTCTTTGGATACCAAAGGCCTAGATTTGGAGCACCTTTGAGATATCTAAGGATCCTTTTGACAGTGATTAGGTGTGACATCTTGGGGTTGGCTTGATATCTTGCACATATGCATGTGGCAAACATGATATCAGGCCTGCTAGCAGTAAGATACATAAGTGACCCAATCATAGCCCTGTAGAGATGTTCATCAACACACTCCCCCTCAAGATCAGGACCAAGGGAGTGGTTTCTGGCTATGGGTGTCTTTGCAACCTTACAGTCAGTCATCTTGAATCTTGTAAGTATGTCCTGTACATACTTTGACTGACTGATGAAGATGCCATCTTCAACCTGCTTCACTTGAATTCCTAGAAAGAAATTGAGTTCCCCCATGGCACTCATTTCAAATCTATTCTTCATCAGCATCTCAAAGTCTTTGCAGAGCTTTGGATTAGTTGAACCAAAGATGATGTCATCCACATATATCTGAACTAGCAATGTGTCATTTCCTGTTTCTTTGATGAAGAGAGTCCCATCAATAGTACCTCTTTTGTATCCATGTTGACAGAGGTATGTTGATAGTGTCTCATACCACTTTCTTGGAGCTTGATGCAGTCCATAAAGGGCTTTATCAAGCTTGCAGACATAATCAGGATGATCTGGGTCTGCAAAGCCAGGTGGTTGTTTAATATAAACTTCTTCATCAATCACCCCATAGAGAAAAGCACACTTCACATCAAGCTGGTAGACCTTGAAATCCTTGGATGCAGCATAAGCCAGAAATATTCTTACAGCTTCAAGTCTTGCAACTGGAGCAAAGACATCAGTGTAATCAATTCCTTCTTCTTGAGTGTATCCTTGGACAACCAGTCTAGCCTTGTTCTTGATGATGATCCCTCTATCATCTTTCTTGTTCCTGAATACCCATTTGGTTCCTATGACACTCTTCCCTTGAGGAAGAGGACATAAGTTCCAAACCTTCTGTCTTCTGATTTGAAGCAGCTCATCTTGCATAGCTTCAATCCAGCTTCCATCCTTCAAAGCCTCATCAACCTTCTTCGGCTCTATCTGGGATAAGAAACAAGAATGTAGACAAACATGGCTGTCATGAGCTTGTCCTCTTGTTCTTACCCCTGAGTCAACATTTCCAATGATGTTTGTGGTGGGATGTGACTTGTGGATCCGAAGTTGAGGGATCACAGCAAGTTGGTTAGACAGATCTAAATTTGAGAAATTCTGATCTGGCAATGAGGTGTCTCCCACCACATCAGCACACTTATCAAGAGAGACTTGATCCAATGAGTGTGTAACATCATTCATGTTGTCTTCAATGGAGTGGTTTTCAGCATCAAGAAATTCTTGATCACTGTCACCACCTCCAGTTCCTCCTCCTGCATTTGAAGTTCCTTCTCCTGAATTCTGAGCCTCTGAGCTGGAATTTGAAGGCAATTCATTTGAATCAGCAGTATTTGTCATGCTAGTGCTGATGGGAGCTTCATTGCAGGGTTAGTCACCACAGGAGCTGAAGTAGTCTTCTTGTTTGGTCTTCTCAGCTCAAATCTTGGATCAGGATCTTCTGTTGACCTGTTATCTGTAGATCCTGAAACATTCTCACAAGATTTGTTAAAACAGTTGGTAACTAAGTCAAGATCAAACAGCCAATCCGGACCAGAACCTTTTACACAGGGTGTGTGTTCATTGAAAGTCACATTGGCTGACTCCTCAATGATTCTAGTTCTGAGATTGTATACTCTATAAGCCTTAGCTTGAGAAGAGTACCCAACAAAGTGTCCATCATCTGATTTCTCAGCAAACTTGGCTATTTGATCTTTGGTATTCAAGATGGTGCAAGGACATCCAAATGTTCTGAGAAAACCAATGAATGGTCTTCTTTTGTGCCACAGTTCATAAGGAGTCTTACCATGTGTCTTAACTACCAAAACTCTATTTTGCACATAGCAGGCTGTGTTGACAGCCTCTGCCCAGAAGGTGATGGGCAGCTTAGAGTCAGACAACATGGTTCTTGCAGCTTCAATAAGTGTCCTGTTTCTCCTCTCAGCAACACCATTTTGCTGAGGAGTCCTGGGAGCACTGTATTGTCTTGAAATACCCTTTTCATCACAAAATGTATCAAGGATTTGGTTTTTGAATTCGGTTCCTTGATCACATCTTATGATTTTGACCTTGTGATCAGATTGATTCTCAATTTTCAGAATGAAATTCTTTAAGATTTCAGGAGTTTCATCCTTAGTTCTAAGGAAAAACACCCAAGTAAATCTTGTGAAGTCATCTGTGATCACCAAACAGTATGAGGTCCTTCCTAAACTCATTACACTGGTGGGGCCAAACAGATCCATATGTAACAAGTGTAGGGGAGTAGTGATAGAGTTCATTTCCTTTGGCTTGTGAGACACTTTGTGTTGCTTCCCCTTCAGGCATGCAACACAGTGGTCATCACTTGTAAACTCTTTCTTTGGCATTCCAGTTACCAAATCATTCTTAATCAGTTTATTCATGTTCTTAAAGTTTACATGGCACATTCTTTTATGCCAAAGGAAAGACTCATCACTATTTGCTTTAGATAGAAAGCAAGAAATCTCTCCAGAGGGAGATGTTTCCTGCAAGTCCATCTTGTACATGTTCCCTTTCCTGGGGGCTCTGAGCAAAATATGCTCTTGAGGAATGTCAACCCCGGCTTGAGAACAATGCACTCATGCTCAGTAAAGAGCATGTGATGTTTTTGGTCACAAAATTGGGACACACTCAAAAGATTGTATCCAAGCTCCTTGACAAAGTTTACCTTCTCAATGCTGAGCTTACCATTTGAGACCATGCCCCTACCAGTAATGTAACCTCCTGTATCTCCTCCAAAAGCAACTGGTCCTCCATCAATTCTTTCAAAGTTTTGAAGTAGGGACTCATTGCCTGTCATGTGCCTGGAGCAGCCACTATCAATGATCCACACATTTCTGTTTGCCTTTGGCTGTCCCTGCACAAAAGAGATGATTTAGTTACATTTGGAAACCCAAGCCTCATTGGTCTTGGGCTTATAAAGTTCAGATGAAAGCAATGAAACAGTAAGTGATCCTATGTTCAGGCTTTGAGGATCATTTGCTGTTGCTGAAGAGGAGCTTTCAGTCTCAAGGTCTTCCTTCATCTTCCACACCACCTTTGGAAGATTGGGCTTGACCTTCACTACTTCGGAAGCTTTTGTAGCTTCGGAAGCTTTGGAGACGGATCCTTCGGAAGATCTTGCTTTCACTGCAGCAAGCTTCAGTGCTTCGGAAGCATTCCTTTCTTCCGAGACCAACTTTTCTTCCGAAGGCAATTTCCTACTTGCCTTCTTCTTCATTTTGGAGCTTCCGAAGGAAACAGATTTTCCTTCCGAAGCTGTTTGTTTCTTCTTTTTCTCAGAAGTTTTCTTCTTGATCATGTGGATAGTACTCTTGGGATTGTATTGACAATCCTTAGCCAGATGTGAAGTACTACCACACATAACACAATCCAATTCTTTCCTTCTGAGAGTCTTCTTTCCCAAAGAAGACTGAGCTTGAACACTTTCCTCTTCTTTCTCCACCTTTTCAGATGATGCAGCAGGCTTCTTAGGGTGAAGCTTGCTCTTTGAAATGGATGGTTCAGGCTGTGTAGCAGTGACACACAGCTGATCAGTCTTCTTGTTGTTGCTGGAGTGAGTTGAAGCTGAAGTAGAACTCTTGGTACTAGAATTCTTGACAGGATCTTCAGCTTTCATCACCTTGAACCCTGCAGAGATAAATACTTGTTTCTGTTTGGGATCAAAGGTGGTCTTGATCTCTTGAGCTTTTCTGGATCTTCTCTTTGCTCTTCTGATCAAGTTCTTTCTCTTGGTTTTGCTCAAACCAGCTTCTTTTTCCTCCTTAGGAGCATGGTGACCCTTTTTGGATTGACTCTCTTCACTCATCTCAGAGTCATCCCTCACCTTCTCCTCTTCATCCTCTTCATCACTGGGTCTATGGATGGCAGCTCATCTTGACCAGTTCCACACCTAGGAGATCTGACTGATAGTAGAGTGTGTGGAGGAGCTATCTCACTAGATCCCAGTCCCTGCTTATTCTGATAACACACTTTTGCATGCAGAGATGAGGATATCATGTTCTTGAAGGTCTCTTCTTCAAGAACACATTTTTCTGCCCTGGCTTTGCTGATCACAAGCTCAGCCTGGCATTCAGTCAACTTGGTAATGAGATCCTTAATTTGAGTCCTGTAGTTTGTCTGCTCATGTTTAAGAGTTGAAACTGTTTTCTCTAGATCTTCTATCTTAAGTTTATAGTCATTTTCAGCTCTTTTAAAATCAGCTTTTAAAATATTTAAAGACTCAATATCAGATCTCATTTCCAAGTTGTAGGACCTGTATCTATTTACTTTAGCAATACATTCAGGAGAGCAAAGATGTTCAAGTACCTTGGCTTCATCATGATCAGCCATGAGTGCTTGGTTTGGAGATGCATCTTCAGCTTGAAAGCTCCAGTCAAAGCCTCCTTCTTCAACAGCAACTGCAGCTTGCTGTCTTGGCTTCTCATTCTGGTTCCCTCCTTCAGTGTAGTTTGGCCTGGATGAAGCTTGGCCACCATTTGACTTAGGTGCCTTGCATTCTCTAGCAAAGTGTCCCATCTGGTTACAGTTGTAACACTTGACTTTGCTCTTGTCCAGCCCAAACTTGCCACTGGCAGCATTGCTAGGAAACCTTCTTCCAGTCCTCTTGTAGAACTTCTGGGCTCTGTGAGTGAGAAGAGCCATTTGCTGGACTATCTCCATGTACTCCAGATCATCTGGATGGATACAGTCCAGGTCTTCAAGAGTGAAAAGAAAGTTGCCTGTACTTTCATCAGTGGAGACAAAAGCTTGAGAAGAACTTGTCTCTTGGAAGGGACTTCCTTGGATGTAGCTCTCTCTGGGTGTCTCTGGGAAGGTGATGAAAGGACCCTTTTGTGAGTTTTCAGGGTAGCAGATGAGATGATGTTGTGGTTCTCTGCTATCCCTTTCAACCACATGAAGGGCTGAACTCTGGTGAGTGTTGGAGTTACCAGATGAATTTTGCATGTTCATCTCCATCTGGTATCCACTGAGTATCCCATACAACTCAGTGAGAGTAAGGGTCTTGAGGTTTTCAGTCCTCTTAATGACCACACAGTAGTGTGTCCATTGTCTTGGAAGAGAGGACATGAACTTCCTAATAATATCCCTGTTCTCAATAGTTACCCCAACATCAGCCAGAGTATCCACAATCTCAACATACCTGAAGTATTGTTGAGTCATGGTTTCACCTGTCTTGAAGGTGAAATTTTCAAACTGCTGCTTCAGGAGATCCTTCTTGTTCTCCTTGGCTTCATTTGAACCCTCATACATCAGTTTCAGTGCATCCCATAGCTGTTTAGCGGTCTTGCACTTCTTGAAACCTCTGTAGATGGAGTTTGGAAGAGCAGTTTGGAGAGCTGTCATGGCTTTCTGATCAACATCAATTCTTTTCCAGTCTTCATCAGAAAAGTCAGCCCTCTCCTTTGGTATCATGCCACCACCAGCAGCAGCTGAAGAGGTGCATGGTACATGAGGTCCATTGACAACAGACTCCCACATCCTGGAATCTTGAGACTTGATAAAGCCTTCCATTCTTTGACACCAAGTGTCAAAATCCTCAGGAGTGATCAGTGGGGACTTTGTCATGGTTCCAGTTTCCATATCAGCTTTGGAGATAGCTGCCATTTGAAGAGTTAAGTGATGTGTGTAACTAAGAGGATTTGAAGATGGTGAGATCTTACAATCAAGAGCCTGGAATGCTCTGATACCAAATGCAGGACCGTTAAAGGGTACTTAAGCTTGCACTTAGTTAACACACTTAGGAGGATCTTAAGATCACTTAACAATTCAAATAGGGAACTGTGAACCTTTACTGAAGATACAAGATAAACACAAGTAAAACAAGAACAAGAGCACAAGATAAAGTTTTCAAGGAAGTTGTATATTGCTTCTCTAGTTCTATTACAAGTGTTGTACAAGTATATTTAAATACAAGAACCGGAGACTACTTATACTACATCCTACAACCGTCAATATGCAAAAAGACAGTTGGAAGTGACTAATCTAGACAACAAGATCAGCCTAAAGTCAAAAGGCAGATTGCCTTTTGACTAGTGACTATGACAAGCCATAGCTCACTGACTTTCCTATTACAAAAAGCCAAGAAGGAACAAAAACAGAAACTTGCAGGCGAAGACCTTATCTACTTTATCATAAAGTATGGAAGTTTCACCAACTAGTGATAGCAGGTGAACTACCAGAGCATGCAGCGGAGAGTAGGTTACTTTATGATAAAGTTGATGGAAAAGGTATATTTTCTCTCTCTTCAGAGGAAAATCAGTCTTGTCTTTAAACAGCTTCGGAAGACTTTGTCTTGAGAGCTTCGGAAGACTTCATCTTTTACCTTCGGAAGAGTTGAGTCTTTGGCTTCGGAAGACTTTATACTTGGAATATTTTCCAAGTTCAGTGTAAAGCTTCCGCAGCAGTTTCTTCTGAACTTTGGCTTCGGAAGATTTTACACTTAGCATTTTTCTTGAGTGTGTAAAACTTCCGAAGCTAGTTCACCTTTGTTCCAAAGTGCATGTTGGAAGACTTGGTTGTTTTGGTATCTTTTGGTTGCATCAGCCTCTTAACTTCAGAGGTTCCTACACATATCTTGCTCAGAGCCCCCAGGAAAGGGAACATGTATAAGATGGACTTACAGGAAACATCACCCTCAACAGAGGTTTCCTGTTTTCTATCTAAAGCAAATAGTGATGAGTCTTTTCTTTGGCTTAAAAGAATATGCCATGTAAACTTTAAGTACATGAATAAATTAATTAAGAATGATTTGGTAACTAGAATGCCAAAGTAAGAGTTTACAAGTGATAATCATTATGTTGCATGCCTGAAAGGGAAGCAACACAAAGTGTCTCAAAAGCCAAAGGAAATGAACTCTATCACTACTCCTCTACACTTATTACACTTGGATCTCTTTGGCCCCACCAGTGTAATGAGTTTCAGAAGGACCTCAAATTTTTTAGTGATCACAGATGATTTCACAAGATTCACTTGGGTCTTTTTCTTTAGAACTAAGTATGAGACTCCTGAGATCTTGAAGAACTTCATTTTGAAAATTAAGAATCAATCTAATCACAAGGTCAAGACCATAAGATGTGATCAAGGAACGGAACTGAAGAACCAAATCCTTGATACATTTTGTGATGAAAAGGGTATTACAAGACAATATGGTGCTCCCAGGACTCCTCAGGAAAACGGTGTTGCTGAGAGGAGAAACAGGACACCTATTGAGGCTGCAAGAACCATGATGTCTGACTCTAAACTACCTATCACCTTCTGGGTAGAGGCTGTTAACATAGCCTGCTATGTGCATAATAGAGTTTTAGTAGTTAAGACTCATGGTAAAACTCCTTATGAGCTGTGGCACAAAAGGAGACCATTCATTGGTTTTCTTAGGTCATTTGGATATCCATGCACCATCTTTAAAACCAAAGATTAGGTAGCCAAGTTTGCTGAGAAATCAAATGATGGACATTTTATTGGATACTCTTCTCAAGCTAAGGCTTATAGAGTATACAATCTCAGAACTAGAGTAGTTGAGGAGTCAGCCAATGTGACCTTCAATGAGCATGCTCCCAGTGTAAAAGGTTCTGGTCCGGATTGGCTATTTGATCTTAATTTAGTTACCAACTATTTTAACAAGTCTTGTGAGGATGTTTCAGGATTTACAGGTAACATATCAATAGGAGATCCTGACCCAAGATTTGAGCTGAGAAGACCAAGAAAGAATACTACTTTAGCTCCAGTGGTAACTAACCCTGCAATAAAGATCCTATTAGCACAAACATGACAAATTCAGCTGATACATTCAAGATGCCTTCAAATCCCAGCTCAGAGGTTCAAAACTCAGATGAAAGAGCTTCAAATGTAGGAGGAAATGTAGGTGGTGATAGTGATCAAGAATTTCTTGATGAGGATAACCACTCCATAGAAGACAACATATATGATGTCACACACTCATTGGATCAAGTCTCACTTGATAAGTGTGCTGATGTGGTGGGTGATACTCCATTGCCAGATCAAATTTCTCTAATTTGGATCATTCCAATCAACTTACTATGATCCCTCAACTTAGGATCTACAAGTCACACCCCAACACAAACATCATTAGAAATGTTGATACAGGGGTGAGAACAAGAGGACAAACACATGACAAAAATGTTTGTCTACACTCTTGCTTCTTGTCCCAAGAAGAGCCAAAGAAAGTTGACGAGGCTTTGAAAGATAGAAGCTGGGTTAAAACAATGAAAGAGGAGTTGCTTCAATTAAAAAGACAAAAGGTTTGGATCCTATGTCCTCTTCCTCATAGAAAGACTACCACAGGAACCAAGTGCATTTTTAGGAACAAGAAAGATGATAGAGGACTTGTCATCAAGAACAAAGCAAGACTAGTTGTTCAAGGGTACACACAAGAAGAGGGAATTGATTACACAGATGTTTTTACTCCTGTGGTAAGACTTGTAAGAATATTCCTGGCTTTTGCTACATCCAAGGTTTTCAAGGTCTACCAACTTGATATCAAGTGTGCTTTTCTGTATGGGGTGATTGATGAAGAGGTGTATGTCAAACAACCACTGGCTTTGGAGACCCAAATCATCCTGATTATGTCTGCAAGCTTGATAAAGCTCTTTATGGGCTGCACCAAGCTCCAAGAATGTGGTATGAGACAGTATCTTAGTATCTCTGTCAACATGGTTACAAGAAGGGTACTATAGATGGAACTCTATTCATCAAAGGAACAAGTAATGAATTAATGTTGGTTCAAGTTTATATGAATGACATTATCTTCGGGTCAACTAATCCAAAGCTCTGCAAAGACTTTGAGAGGCTGATGAAGAATAGATTTGAAATGAGTGCCATGGGGGAACTCAGTTTCTTTCTGGGAATTCAAGTGAAGCAAGTTGACAATGGCATCTTCATAAGTCAGTCAAAGTATGTACAAGAAATACTTACAAGATTCAACATGACTAATTGTAAGGTTGCTAAGACACCCATAGCCAGAAACCACTACCTTGGACCTGATCATGAGGGGGAGTATATGGATGAACATCTTTACAGGGCTATGATTGGGGTCTCTTATGTATCTCACAGCCAGCAGGCCTGGTATCATGTTTGCCATATGCATTTGGCAAGATATCAAGCAAACCCAAGATGTCACACCTAGATGCTGTCAAAAGGATTCTTAGATATCTCAAAGTGCTCCCAATCTTAGCCTTTGGTATCCAAAAAGTTCTGACTTCAATCTGTATGCTTATAAAGATAGTGACTATGGTGGCTGCAACATGACTGTAAAGTCTACATCAAGGGGATGTCAATTCCTTGGTGGAAGGATTGTCTTATGGCAATGCAAGAAAACAATCCTGTGTCTCTACATCAACTTCTGAAGCTAAATACTTTGCTGTTGCAAGCTGCTGTGCTCAAGTGCTTTGGATTCAGAATCAGATGCTGGACTATAGATTCACTTCAAAGAGACTCCCATCCATATAGACAACAACAGTGCTATCTCTATTACAGAGAATCCTGTGTAGCACTCCAGGACCAAACACATCTACATCAGGTATCATTTGATTGATGATAACTTTGAGAAGGGATTAATCAAACTAGTCAAAGTTAACACAAATAAACAATATGTTGATCTGTCACTAAGCTTTTGATGAATAGAGATTCAATATCTTGTATCAGCTATTGGGATGATTAACTTTGAGATGATTTTCATAAAACTTAATAAACTTTATTTCTAAAACCTGTGTGTCCTAAGTTGTCTATTTTATCACCTTCATAAGCTAGTTTATTTTGGAAGAAAATTTTTATGATATTCCTTAGATTTTGAAAATTTTTCGAAACATATTTTCTTTGGAAGATTTCCAGTTGCCTTCGAAAGAAATTATGTCTTCAAATCAAATAACTACTTATAAGAAATTTACCTTCGGAAGAAATTTTGAGAATATCTTGCGAAGCTTAAATACGCTTAAAAGTACTTGCACGTATTTGAAGGACAAATATCTTCCGAAAGCAATTAAGTCATAAAAGATTTATTCTCTTTAGAATAAAACTCCCAAGTCTTAATATCTTCTGAAACCAAATATGTGTCAGAAGAAAATTCTCTAAGTAATTTTCTTTGAAGCTAAATTTTCACAATTCTTAAGAATATCTTCCGAAGCCAAATTGGCTTTGGAAGTTTTTCTCAAAACTTCTGAAGCAAAATTACCTTTGGAAGATTTTCAACTTCCAGGAAAAACACCTTATAGGCACATTTTCAGAGGTGGGACCGACATCTGGATTTCTAAGTTTATCCTTTTGTTTTAACTTTGTCTCAAATCCATTTCATATATATTCTCACAATGGTTACCCCTCTTCTCACTCTCCTCTTAATATGCATTTCTCTAACCTAATTTCACCCACAAACCACCTTCGTTCTTATCTTCCTTCATCGTAAAGCTACTTCAAATGGCCAACCTTGACCGCAGAAACCAACCCGATTATTCCATGCATCTTCACCGGTAACATAATCAGGTTACTCTGTTAGACTCTGAGAAAGATCCAAGTTTCTCAGAGTTTGTCGTTACCTTTCTTTGTCCAACTACTTCACCTCCCTCACCATGATCCTCCTCTCTATGAGGATCACTTGTTGGCATTCTAACGGACCTGCGAAGATGTCAACATGGAAGGGGAGAAGGCACTATCTGCCATAGTGCAGGGGAGGACAATCTTCATCACTCCGGCCACCATAAACACACATCTTCAGCTGGATGATGTAGAAGGTGACTTGTCCTTACCTAAAGCTGCAGTCAACCACTCCTTTGAGTAGATGGGCAATGAGGGTGACTTCTCAGTCAAGACCTTCAGGAAGGGGAAGGTCTCCTCTTAATGGAAGTACCTCCTCCATGTTGTCATAAACAGCTTATCCAACAAGCATGGAGGATGGGACCAGATTCCAGAAGACCTCTGTATCATAGTCCATGGGATGGTTCAAGGGGTCAAGTTTAGGTATTCATAATTTGTATATACCAATTTGCTTGCTAACTTAGACTCCATAGAGTATTACATGTTCCCTAGATATGTCCAGCACATTCTCAACTGTGAACTGGGCACACAGTTGAGGGAAACAGGTAATATTCTAAAACTAGGATAGATGAAGCCCGGCATCTTCAAAATCATAAGGAAGCCAACTGTTGGCTTCTCCAGGGTAGAAACATCCCTAGTCCCAAAATTGTTTGAGCTTATTGCTCAAGGTGGCAACCTAGCAGCACCAGCTAGTATTAAACCCACACCTTCCACCTCCCAACCACAAATACAACCTACAATAACCGTCACCTACTAGAGAAAATCCAAACGAACCCCTGCACATGCTATTCAGCTTGTGCAGGCCCCCATATCACCAACATGAAGAAGGAAGTGGATACCTGAGCTCCCACTTCCCCTGAGCAACAAACCACTCCTATCTCTCAAATGATCAGTGCTGAGGTTCCTCATGCTCAACCTGATGAGCTCATAACCCCAACAGCCTTAAGCCTTCATTCAGAGTCTCAACACTCTAGTGAACAACCTTCTGGGGACAGTTACCATCCCTAGCCGCTGGATCTCAACCAACCAATTCACAACCATAACTTTTATAATGATAAAGACATGGGCTTCAGTGAGTACCATGAGTCTCTCTTCTCCACCCCTACTCAAGGAGAGATGAGTACCCCTGTCTCACCCATGTCTAGCCCACATCATCCAACCCCCACTGAGGTGGATCTTCCTGAACCAGTTTAGGAGATCCATATGGAAGAGGCTCTCACTTTAGAAACTGATCATATCAGTCAGACCTCAACCATGGCAACCCAACCTCTTGACACTTCTCTTGAAGTTGTCATGATGCAGGGGAAATCCAGCCACAAAGAACACTATACTGGTGATGAGGAAGAAGACGTTAGTCCCGTTCTCTCATCCCCCATGATTCTTCTGATGAAGATGAGGGGAGTCTGAAACTAAAGGTGCACACATTGACTAGAACTTCACCTAGTTAGTCTCTAAGATTAGTCACCTGGAATCTCAGGTGACTATCTTATAAAAGAGGGTCAATGACCAGTAACTTGAGATCATCGATCTCAAGGGAAAGCTAGTTGAGAGACCACCAAGAACAACTCAACCAGGTCCACAAGAACCTGTGAATGTGATAGACTCAACCCCCAACTCACTTATGCAAAAAAGTGATGCTACAAAAAAGGGGGAGAAAGTCAGAGCAGTCATAGAACTTGGGAGTTCTTCTCAGAGTATGGACTTAGAGGATTCACCACCCTTACTTGCAATAGTCCATACTTAACAACCTCCTTAAGTCCATATTGATGTGGACTCACTCATATACAACCTATTTGAGGAGGGTATACTCAGAGCCATGTCTACCCTATCTCGTCACTCTGAGAATCCAATCTTGGGATGGAGGTGACACAGAAAGAAGGGCTCTTGTCATCTCTAGAGCTCAGGGTCAACAAAAGATCTTCAATTTTACAAACCTGAGTTTCTATGAGTGCATCCATCTGGTTGATCTTCCACTTGTCAACCCAAGTCAAAACTGACAAGCTGAGAGATTAGCAGATTGGATTCAAGGAAGGGTGCTTGAAGAGTTCAAGATAAGATCAAAATTATATAGACAAAGGCTAACAGGTGAGATTTTTGGTCAACTGGATGTTGAGGTGGACCCTAAGATTAGCTTCGAAGGGAAAGCCTTGACTGAAGGCCTAGAAGTTAAGCTTGTGAACCTTGAGACTCAATCTCCTTCAGTACCCAGTACCCTCAGTGAGGCAACAGCTATGAAGGTGCTTCACATCCTCTTTCTAGCCAGAGCTTGACTGCTAAACCAAGCAATAAAGGCCAGAGCTCTCTCCATCTTGAGTCAACAAGGCCTGTGCGTGACAAAGGGAAGAGGAAAATGACCTCTGAGGAGTTAGAGGAGGAAAAGAGAGATAGGAAGAGGATGCTATGGGGAGAGAGTTCATGAGGATCCTTAGGCTTCATGCAAGCTACTATCCAGGCTACCCCAGGACAAACACTAAAGATGATGAGTTGAGGGCAGCCAGGCTAAACTACCTGGAGACCATGAGATGAGTTGATAAACTATAACATTGATGAACTATAACAATGCTAAGGGAAGAGTTGAATGAGCTGGCTAAAAATGGGTTGTCAAAGGAGAGGAAGGAGGTAGAGGATGTAGTATTGCTCCTCAAAATCAAGGAAGAAAGGAGACTGAAAAGGCTCTACAAACATGCTCCTGTCCTCTCCCCAGTTCAAGAAAGTCCTGAGACAGAGACTATGATTGCTGCACAACCACAGGTAGACAAGAAAGCTGAAAGAATGAATATGATCAACTAGCTGAGTGCCACAGGACTCTATCAGGCTGCTGCACTTCTTCCCTTATCCTTTAAGTACATTGAATTTGAATATCTAAAGCAGCTGGAGGAACAAGCTACAAAAGAAAGAAAAGCTGCTAAGAGAAAGTTAAGGGAAGAAGCTGTAAAGTCAAGGGCCATCATCCACAAAAGCCAAAAGAAGTCTGAAGATAGAAAAAAGATGATGATCTTCTTAAAGCTGTATGGATTCTTTGGAAGGAGGCTTGGTCCTATGTCTCTATCCACTATGGATGAGCATATAAGAGTGATCAAGCAGAAGATCAAAAAGGGAGAGCTTGTATACTTGCATTCTCCACCAAGTCCAGCTTAACCTGAAGTTGTGGTGAAAGTTGAACCCCCTGAGACAGTACAACCTGAACCTAGAGTTGCATCTCAGCCAACTTCGTCTTCTGATCCAAAGCAGTGTTCTCTTCTCTCTCCTTCTGAACCTGTGAGAGAAGAGATCCTAACTAAGAGAGACACAACAGAACAATTTGGTGCTAAAGACCAGTCCTCTTAGTTAAAAACTTCAAAGAGGAGGAAAAGGATGGCCAGGAAAAGTGTTTCAAAGAAGAAGAAGAAGACCAAGGCATCCACCTCCACACCTCCGGATGAGTCAGAGCATCCTGAGGTAGTGCATGAAGAGGCTGCTCAACCAACTCCTATTCAAGTAGAGCCTCTTTCCATTGGAAGACCCATCTTGTCCTGGAGTTATGCAGCTAATCTTCATAGATGGTATGTCATCAGAGATTAAGGAGGTCAAGATGTCTACTTCTGGAAAGACATGCTTGATCTTCAACTACATGATCTCTATGATATGAGAAGATACTATAAGAGTCTGAGGGATCCTAACCAGATGATGAAGAGAGGCTAGGTCTTGATCCTAATGAGGACTATCAACATCTGAAGAACTTCTTTGTTTTGGTAGCAGTAGCCTAGGGGGAGTTTGTAAGATAATATCAGAAGATTATAAGGCTGATGCAACCAAATAAGCCAAAACAACCAAGGTTCTTCCTGCGTGCATGCACTGGACGTACAAGGTAGAAGTGCTTCAAAAGTTTTACACTCTACATCAAAAAATACTTGAAGTGTAAAATCTTCCGAAGCCAAAGTCCAAATCTTCCAAAGCCAAAGATGAAGTCTTCCGTAGCTTCAGAGACAAAGTCTTCCGAAGCCATTTTGCTGTGAAGTATCATCATAATCAAACCTAGTTTCCCATTTGAACTGTTAATTGTTCTAAACCTCTCCTTATCGTGAGACTGATTGTATTGACCACCATTCACACGGTCCTGTAACATCATACTTCTAGCAGTCACTACAGAAGTCACTAGGCACTCGTTTGGATATGCGCACGACTTATAATCCACATATAGATGGTCAGACAGAACACATGATTCAAACCCTAGAAGACATGCTTAGGGTGTATGTTATAGACTTTGGGAATAGTTAGAAAACTCATCAGCCTTTGGTTGAATTCTCCTACAACAACAGTTATCATATGAGTATTAAGGCTGCTCCCTTTGAAGCATTTTATGGTAGAAAGTGTAGATCACCCCTATGTTGGACTCTGGTCGGTGATAGCCACCTAACTGGTTCTGAGCTTGTTCATTAAACCACTAAGAAGATAGTTTAGATCCGTAACTGGATGGTTGCAGCTCGAGATTGTCAGAAAAGCTATGCCGATCAAAGGACAAAGCCCTTGGAATTTCAGATTGGTGATAAGTTTTGTTGAAAGTTTCACCTTGGAAGGGTGGATACACTCTGGAAAGCATGGTAAACTAAAACCTAGATACATTGGACCGTTTGAGATTGTCAAAAGGTTCGGTCCGGTAGCTTATCAGCTAGACTTACCTGAGTAACTCGATGGTGTTCATAACGTGTTCCATGTTTCCAATTTGAAGAAATGTCTAGCCGATGAATCATTTGTCATTCTATTAGAGGAACTAGAGATTGATGAGCAGCTTCATTTCATTAAGGAACTAGTCGAGATTATTGATCGAGAAGTCTAGACTTTAAAGTGTAGAAAAATTCCTATTGTGCGTATTAGATGAATTCAAAGCGTGGACTAGAGTTTACCAGGGAATGCAAAGATGAGAAGAAAAAGAAGTACCCGCAACTATTCAAAGATTAGGCAACCACTTCTTAAGGTATCCATTTTAAGATATCTTTTCTTTAAATTTCGAGGCAAAATTCGCTTCAACAAGGGGATGATGTCGCAACTCTCGCCAAACCTTCATAATTTTTTCTTTTCTTTTGGGTTTACTTCAAAAATACTCAGAAACCCCATCCTAATCCAATTGCTGATCACTGAACCTGTTATCGTTGTTGATCTGGTGTTCTAATTTTCGGGACGAAAATTCCTTCAACAAGGGGATGATGTGACTTCCTGTATTTTCAGGTTAACGATGTTTCATTATATAAAATTTCTTTTGTCACCTGGTATTTATTTATTTAACTTTAATAAAAGACATAATGATTATGATTATGATTATTACCATTAGCCTTAAAAAAATTGTTAACTAATTAAAAACCTAAACAGCAAATTATGTAAAACAGAGGGTTCATAATGTAAATTATTACTATTATTAAAACATTACCCAACCCTTAACCGCCCACCCTCCCCATCGAATTTCACTCTCGAAACCCTAATCCCCATTGACAGCCCCTTCAACCGCGATCTTCCTCTGCATCGTCTGGCGATCTCTTCTCCGTGCACGTACTCCCCAGGCGACCGCGAGTGTTGATCCTTGTAGCCTGGTACGGTAGGTTTTTCTTTCGTTATGTTTTTGCATTTGTTTCGTATGGTTTCTCTCTCGGTTCTTGTTCACGGTTATGGGTTTCGGTTGGGGAGGATGTGCATGGGGGTGGACCGTTTATGAATGTCTTGTGGTCCCTCGGATGGGTGTTCGATTGTGTCTGAGTTCTTTCAGGTTTGTGCTTCGGTTGTATATATGTACGTATGTGTAGCCATGTGTGCTTCTACATGTAATAATCTTGATCTCGGCGGTGGTTGGATGTACTTGTATGTTGTGCATTGATGTATGCATATATGTGTTCTGCCATGGGTATTCTATGTGTGTGTGTTCTGTGTGTGTTTCGTATGCTTATTGTATACATCTATGGCTATAGCATATGCGTATGAATATATGCGTTGTGTGTGTAGTTTAGGTATGTGTTTTCATTGGGTGCATGGATTGGTGGGGTGGTGATGTTGTTGGTATCGGTGTACATGGCCATATATATATATTTATTTTGGCATAATGTTGGTTGAATGCACATGGGATGTGTTGACTTTTAGGGTATCTCCTCGTTTGTGGGAGTGCATGATGTGGGGTTTTGGGTGATGACATGCATAGTGAACCTGTGTATGGATATATATTATAATTGGTGTGTGAATTTATGTTAAGAATGGGTTCTATAAGTTTTTTTTCTAAGTGTTTATCCAAGGGGTGTATTACATGTGTGTGGTATGTAATATATAATGGGTGAGCGTTGGTATATGTTGGTGCTTACTTGTATGTGGGGAATCAACCAATAGCCTATGTCGTAACCGAACCGCATCACAAAACCATAAAAATTAATTCTCAATAGTTAAATCTATTATTAATATTTAATGTTAATTAAATATTAAACGAAATTCTGGATAATCGAAATCCTTATCATTTGTGCTTGCCTTTAATTGTAGCTGTGCATTCAAGGTGAGTTTACGGCCCCACTTTACATATATTCTTTTTAGGAAAAGAAACATGTTCACTTTTAAACGTTCGTTCATTAGATCAATATTACTATAATTATCACTTGATTACTAGTGTTGTACCATTTTAAGTCCTCACTTTTGAACCGTTAATTTATGTACTTTAGCGAGGTAATTCTAAGTAGATCTACTGGGTTTGACAAACCCCACCCGGGCTAGTCACGCTAGCACGACTTCACGTCAAACGGGTGTTTATTTGACCTAATTACTGTTGTTGTCGTCTGGTTACCACAACCTAGGCATACATATAATTGTTAGCTTTGGTTGCGAGCTTCATACACTATGTAACTTGTTATATAGACTAGCTATCTACTGATATAACTTTGTTTACTGAATTCTGCTTTCAATTTTGTTACTATTTATCAAAACTGTTAGGTCTAGATTGATTGTATAGGATTAGAAGATTATTCATCTCTTGTAATGAACTCTTGTAAATCTTTATCTTTTTGTATGCAAGATATGTATATGTTAACCCAAATTATTATTTGTGTTGATTATATGTGTAATTGCAGGAAAACATCATAGTTGGTCAATTTTGAAATTTGACCAAGTACAATAACATCTATGGAAGAACAAGTCAAGGAATATGCATCCGTGGATCTCCTACGGAAACATTATAACATCTACGGAAGAACAAGTCTGCTCGTGAGATCAAGTTACTGCTGCTCCTGCGGAAGAAGAAAGCTTGCTCCTCCGGATGAAGTTCAATATGAAGATCAAAGAACCAACTCCTACGGAAGGCTAACTCCTACGGAAGGCTAACTCCTATGGAAGGCTATCTCCTACGGAAGAATAAAGTACTTACATGAACTTCAATCATTAAGGAAGCCACATGAAGTCAACAAGTCAAATTCTCTGAAGTGATGTCATCAAGTCAACATCTGTAGAAGACTGTACTTCTATCAGAAATGAATATTTCATGTCATGTCAAGAATTTTATTTATGTAACTTTCTTACCACAATAAGAAAGTTACTTTTATCCATGTGAAAATTGAATCCCTTTGCCTATAAATAGAAGGCATGGGTACACTCTTTTAGGGTAACAGAAATGCACATCAATAGACGAACAATACACCAACAATACACTAGCAATTAGAACACCAAGAACATCACCTAGCAATTATCATATCAGCAAAAAACAAAACCAATTGTAACCAATTTAGTATTAATGGAAATCATTTGAAGAAAATGTATTTATCATATTTTTTAACTTGTTTTCCATTTCTCTCATATGTTCTTCATTGATTTAGGTTACAATTACAATTTCTTAAATAAATAATTAAACAACGAGTTGTGATAATTCCGCGATCATTATTTGTTCAATCAAACTGATAAATTCCTGTTTCGATCCTTGGATTCACAGGTGGTATCAGAGCCTCGTGCTCATTGATCTCGATCAATTGATCTATCAGTTTTGATTAGTCTAATTAGTTGTTAGTTTCATTAGATCTATCAGTTTTTGATTAGATATGATAGTTTAGCTTAAAATTGCTGTTGAGTGTTCATCACAGCTTGAGAGTTCATAACTCAGATTTAAGTTTGTTGTTGAACAATTTAATCAAAACACAAGTAGGGTTTAGCTAATCAATAGCTAACGAAGGTATTTTACTCAAAGAATTGGTTTAATTAGTTAAAATCATCAAACCCTGTTATATCGATCATCGGGTACTGTTCCATTGCTCGATTAACTCTGATCTACATCAAAATCATTTTGATTCATGGATTTGTGTTGTTGTTCGACATTTAAAGGTTGTTCAAACAAATTTGAACAGATCTCACCATCTAACATCTCAAATTCAAATCATTTGAGAATTTACTGAGAGGTTTGTCTACTTTTGACCACAACTGCTTAATTGTCTGATAATTAAGAGTTTGTCATTAATTAGCTTATTCTTAACAAAAGCCATTAATTCAAAGGAATTTCTGTCTTAGCTGATTTAATATCAGTATTGTCAGTGATTTGTTTTTGCTGTGTGAGTGTGTTTGCATTGCGTTTACTTTACACATTCATAGGGTGTTAGATCAGTTGATAGTTTGATAATTACCAAGTTAACTAAAATTAGTAATTCATTTGTTGGCTTAGCTTATCAACCCCTAAAATTGAAAAACAAAGCTGATTTTAAAACATGGAAAATTAGATTCAGGAACCATGTTAATTACACTGATTCTGACCTATGGGTGTCTATGATTGAAGGTCACTACATTCCACCTGCTCTTGGACCTAATTATAATGACAACAATCAGCCCATAAGTTTAAAAGATCTATCTCCTGAAGATGCTAAGAGGGTCAAAATTGATATTAAGGCCTATAGTATGCTTACTATGGCTTTACCTAAAGACCTCTTGATCAGATGTGAAGCTTACAAAACAGCCCACTCTTTGTGGAAGATTCTTCACACTTTGTGTGAAGGAAGTGATGAGATCAGAAGCATTAGGAAGGATACCCTTAGTTCACAATATGAGACTTTTCATCATATTAAGGGTGAATATGTTCCTCGACAACTCCATAGATACATGTAACTTGTTACTAAAATGAACATCTTTGAGTTGAAGTATAGTATTGAGGAGTTGAACAAAAAGATGCTCCATACTTTGCAATAAAGTTGGACTCAAACTGTGTCTATATTCAAGAATACCATTGATCTAAAAGCAATTGGACTAGATACTTTGGTAGCAAAGGTGGAAGCTCTAGAATTGGATGAGAAAACAAGAAACAAAAGTGTAAAAGCACCAATTACACCATATAAATTTAAAGAAACAAAGGGTGCTAGAAGTGCATTTATTTCCAATGATGATGATGGAAGCTCTTATGTTAAAAGTGATGATGAAGATGAACCAGCTTTCTATACAGCAAAGTCCTGTAAATCAAGCTCTCAAAGCAGTTCAAACAAGAAAGTGAAAGGGAAACTTGATGTTAACTCAAATGCTACAGCCACAAAGGGATCCACAACCAACAAAAGCAACACTCAATCTGAACCAATTAGTGTGGTACTAGAATCAGAAGATCAAAAGGAAGCATTTACAGCCTTCTCTTCAAGCTTTCAAGCTTATCTGGGTAGTACTTTGACCCCTACTCACATTTGTCAACAAGACCTTGAAGAACTTCATCCTGACGAAGTAGGGGAAATGGATTTACAATGGTAAATGGCCATGATTGCATGCAGAGCTAAGATGTATTTGAGAAGGAATAAGGGATTGGCTCTTACAGGGAGAACTACAAAGATTGGTGTTGATAAATCCAAAGTGAGATGCTACAAGTGCAATTTGTATGGTCACTTTTCCAGAGAATGCAATCAGCAATCAACAAGTGACTTGATACAAGCAAACCAAAGAAACTTCAAACAACCTCAACTAACAAACTCATCCCTACCAGTAACAAGTTCTTCAGCAGGTACAAGTAACACTAAAGAAACTAGGTTAATTATCTTGCAGGATGGTACTTGTCATTGGAGCATATATGAGAAAGAAGTTCTGGAGGAGAATCAAGCATTGATGGCTAACATGGAGAACAAAATTCCACCTATGGCAAGAGAGGAACATCCATAAGGGATGTCAACAAGTAGTATGTTGACAGTAGTTGTTCCAGGCATATGACAGGAAACTGTTCTCTCCTCCTTGATTTCAAACACAAAAATGCTTCATATGTGGCATTTGGTGGAGATAAGAAGGGAGGTAAAATTGTTGGTGAAGGAATGGTAACAAATGGTGTACTCAAATTTGAGAAAGTAAATTTTTGTAAAAATTTACAATACAACTTGTTAAGTGTATCTCAAATTTGTGATCAAAATCATACCACTCTATTTGATAACACTTACTATTATATTCTTAAGCCAGGTTTTCAAATCACAGCAGATTGGATCCTTCTTACAGCACCAAGAAAAGGAAACACATATGTTTTGGACATGAACAACACCTCAATGACAAGCAATGAATCCCGCCTAATTTCTAAGTCATCAGAAGATGAAGCTCAACTATGGCATAGAAGGATGGTTCATTCAAACATGAAGAACATGAATAAGATGGTCAAAAATGACTTAGTCATTGGTCTTCCCAAGAAAGAATTTTACTGTTCTAATCATTGTTCAGCATGTTATAAAGGAAAACAACATAGGGTGTCATATAAGTCCAAAACAATCTACAGAAACACAACACCACTCAAAATGCTATACATGGATCTTTTTGGTCCAACCAATGTGATGAACATTGGAAAAAGGCAATATTGTTTGGTGATTGTTGATGATTTTACTAGATTCACTTGGGTCTTTTTCTTAAAACATAAAATTGAAACATCAGAAACATTAATGGAGTTTATCACCAAGATTGAAAATCAACTTGATTTAAAAGTCAAAATCTTAAGAAGTGATTATGGATCTGAATTTGTTAACCATGTTTTAGACTCCTTTTGCAGGAACAAAGGCACAGCTAGACAATTCAGTGCACCAAGAACTCCACAAAAAAATGGAGTTGCTGAAAGAAGAAACAAAACCCTAATTGAAGCAGCAAGAAAAATGCTAGCTGACTCACATTTGCCAATCACATTTTGGGCTGAAGTAGTGAACACAACATGCAATGTTCAAAACAGGACCTTAATTGTCAAAGAACATAATACAACACCCAATGAACTTTTGTTTAAAAGAAAACCTTTTATAGGATATCTTAGAGCATTTGGGTGTCATGTGTCTATTTTAAACACCAAAGATCAATTAGGAAAGTTTGCTGAAAAATCCTATGATGGTTTCTTTGTTGGTTACTCATCAACATCTAAATCATATAGAGTCCACATTCCACATCAAAACATTGTAGAGGAAACTCCTAATGTATCATTTGATGAATCCTTGTTTCTAAAATCTATAAAAGGATCATCTTGGCTATTTGATATAGATGCATTAACAAATTCATTTAACACTGGTTATTTGAATGTTACAGGTCCTTCGGATACATGCTATCCTTATGTACCTCCAAGTATGAGTGAAGTGCCATTGACTACTGATCCTCCAAGATCATCACATTCAAACCTTCAAGTGTTGCTGATCCTGGCCCTTCATCTCAAACAATAATGGAAATTCTGATGGAAATGAAAATTCAACTTCCGTAGAAGTAACTAATACATCAGCAGAAGTTAACCATGCATCAACAGAAGTTACTAATGCATCCGAAGTTGTGGACAATCCGGAGATGATTCACTGCCTTCAACTACCTAATCCATCAGGAGATATTCCAACTACATTCACAACATCTACAGATCAACAAACTACAACATCTATAGTTGTTCCTGTAACTCCCGTGAAAGTTATTCCTACATTTGCGGAAACACAAACTCATGAAGATGGTTTTTATTTAGCATCAGAAGAACAAAATGATGAGGATTTTGATTACTTTGTTGATTCTCTATCTCAGCTGGATCCATCTCCATCGTCATTAACCAAAATCACTAACTTGGAATCATCCATTCTAGTTGAATCAATTCCAACATCAAGAATTCATAAGTATCATCCAATAGAAAACATCATTGGTGATCTTAATGAAAGAACCACAAGACGTCAAGGGGGAGCTTCTAATATTTATCTTTTCTTTTGTTTTCTTTCACAAGTGGTTCCTCCTAACATCACTTGTAAGGCCACGTTTCCGGAAACCCCACAGTTGGTCAATCATTGCATAAAAACATTTAAAAGATACATCATTATCGCAGCTAAATTTAAAAACTTCTCATTTATAAGTTAAAACATATCATTTCATTACATCATTCATGTAAATTTCAAAATACAACATCATATCAAAATGTGAATGCTAGTCAATGTTCCCAGTAGCTTATGCATCCATGTCTGCACCTCCTCAACATCAACACAAAAACCTGCCAACTATTATGCACATAAAAAGTCAGCGATGCTGAGTGAGTTCTAGTTTTATAATTAAAATACTTTACTTTTGTTAAAACAAAGATTTTACATTCGTTCGTGATGACACATCATACGCACACCTTGGTAATAATTATTATTATCTTCGTCATCGTTCAACATCATTCAATCATTACATCTCTCACCATCATCCAGATCTTGTCTCATGCAATACCCCCGACTCATGCTCGAAAGCTGATACTGTTCAGGGCCTGTAAACAAACCCCGACTCATGCTCAAAAGCTGACATAGTACTGGGATACGCGACAAGGATCCCATCCTGTATGCAACACTCCCGACTCAAGCTCGAAAGCTGATACTGTGTCGGGGCCTGTAAACAAACCACCGACCCATGCTCGAAAGCTAACATAGTATCGGGGTGAGCAACAAAGATCTCATCACTCTCACACGCCACACCCCCGACTCATGCTCGAAAGCTGATACTATGCCGGAGCTTGTAAACAAACCCCCGACTCATGCTCGAAAGCTGACACAGTACCGGGGTGGGCGTCAAAGGCCTCATCGTTCATTACCTCCATTCTCATTATCTTTCACTTTTGTTACATAATACTTTACTTATCCACTCATACATAATGGGTAAAGCCACAACATACACAACACAAACATCGTCAACAACACACAAACATGCATAACACAACTAGCATAACCATCACATCACAACAGAACCTAGCACAACCACCTACCTCTCAGAAATACGGATGAACATCTTAGGCTCGTGAGCATCTAAATTCGGATGAAAACAGTCTAGGCGCATGAGCACTATGCGAGCACTTCAACACTATGCAGGCTCATGAATACTGCTTGGGCGCATGAGCAGTGGGCGCATGGGGTACTTAGGCGCATGGGCACATTCAGGTGCATGGGAACTGCTGGGGCGCGTGAGCCCTGCTTGGGCTCATGTGGTACTTGGGCGCCTGGGTAACTCTAGGCGCATGGCCACTAGTTGATCGCATGACCAACACTTAGGGACATGGGCAACTCTGGGCGCATGAACACTTAAGCACATGAGGTCAGTTAGGCGCATGGAAAACAATCTGGGCTTATGTGAACAATCTAAAATATAACCTATGCTACAAACAACACCCAAACATCATTCTAACACATCCTAATATAAATCTACCATGCTACAACACTAAAACATGTTAAACATCAAACGTAACCCACGAACCACTTCTAAAACAAGCATCAACAGGGCATAGTCGAACATCATGCTGAAAATTCACAGTTTGCTTTAAAAACTTCTGTTCGGTATGCATAATAGCCCCAAACACTTAGAAAACCAGTAAAAAGAGGGGATCTAGAAACTCACCTTGAACAACCTTCGAGTAGAGTAATGCAAACCTGAGACCCACCTGCAGTTCACTCCTAAAATCCACGAAAACGAGCTCTAAACACCAAAAATCACCGTTCAGAACTCGAAAATCCAGCTGAAACCGAACAATTACCCAATAAAACTCACCTTTTGCATATTCTTCTTCTTCTCTCTCTTTAAAACCAGAGATTTTCTTCTTTCTTCTTCACAAACCGAGAAAAATGGTGGTTCGAAAGGTGTAGTGGGCGGCCATGCTTCTTTTAAACATAATAATATTAAAGTTTTCATCTTGTATAACTTTAGTCCATTAACTTGGGTTATTTAACCTTTCTTTCTTTATACTTCTTTTTTCTTTTCCTTTTAATAAATTTCTGGGTGTTACAGAACAGTTGTGGATAATGCTATATCATCTCTTACTTGATCTTACATGTAGGCTCAGACCCCTTTTTGGGTTCCACTATACTCGTACAACTGAAACCACCCTTCTCCTTAGCCCTTCTCTCCCTTCTACCAGTAATGGCCACCGGTTGCTCCAAGTAGTTGAGTCGTTCGTCCATCTCGATATCCTCTAGTGGCGTGATCATATCCTCACCGATTGAGCACTTCCTCAGATGAGATACAGAAAACATCAGATGAATTCCACTTAACTCATCGGGTAACTCCAGTCGATAGGACACTTCCCCTACCTTACCAGCAATTCAGAATGGCCCTATATACCTCGGTATTAGCTTTCCTTGCTTTCTAAATTGGATGATCCCCTTTCCATGGTGAGGCCTTCATCATTACTCCATCGCCATAGGTCGGTACCAAACTCTTGTCTGGCGCAGTTGATTAAACCATATTCTTGTGACATTCGGTGTTTGTCTCATAGGCTGCTAGCCAATTCATTCGAAGGCGTACACCTATCCACCTGAGTTTGTCCTGAACATTCTAGCAGGAAACACGTGCTCTCCTAATTCTATCACGTAATCCTCTAAGGCATCAGGTAACCTAGTTGACTTACCAATAGCAATTTCTACATCGAAGGGCTCATCGATCTTCCTACTTCTAACGTGCAACTCATCATAGGAGGCAGCAGGAATGAAACTACTACTAGCACCATAATCAAAGTACATATGCACAAATTTTATTTACTAGAAACGTACCTGAAGACGACGTCAGAGTCCACTCAAGCCTCCTCCTGGTCATAGCGAATGCTCTAACCTTCATCCTCTGCTCTCCTTCTCAGCCCCTTCCTTGCACCAGAGTTCTCTGGCCCTGACTTCTTGCAGTCTTTGTTCATATGTCCAGTCTCGCCACAGCTGTAACATTTAGCCATGTGGCAGTTCCTCGCCCTGTGGCCCTCTTTCCCACACTAAAAAAAGATGTTCAGTCCCACTTGCACTCCCCCACGTGACCTCTACCACACTTCTTGCATACTTCCTCTCTCCCTGTTATTATTTTCCGATCATCGACCCTCATCGCCTTACCTCTAGCCACAAATCCACCATCATTGTCCCGCCTTCCATTCTTATTCCTAACATTGCCCCGCTCTTTCTCCACATCCATTATCACCACCGCCTCTCGCTCGTCATACAATCTCCCTGCTAGATCAACCACGGACCTAAACGTACCTGGCCGAGCGGCTATCTGCTGTCTGTGGATATCTGCCGGCAGACCTTGAATGTACCTCTTGATCTTTCATGACACAGACATCACCTGATCTAGCACCAGTCTTGCCATCTTGTTAAACTTCATGGTGTACTGCTGGTGCGTCATCATTCCAGCCTCCAACTGCAGTAACTCTCTCTTAACTTTGTCAAGCTCCCTATGAGGGAAAAACTCCTCAATTACCAACCTCTTCAGCTCATTCCACCTCATCATCCAGATTGCCCTAGTACCCTCGGCTTGGACAATGTTGTCCCACCAGCACAAGGCGGAGTCCACAAATGAGTGGGTAGCGAACTTCACCTTCTGATCCTCTCGAAACTCGCTGATATCAAGTACGGCCTCCATCTCACTCACCCAACGGTGAGCAGCCTCAGCACTCCCGTTCCTATCGAACGTAGAGGGCCTGCACCTTTGGAATGCCCCATAGCTGCATCCCCTCATAGTTTCCAGCATAGCTTCCTCCTTCTCCTCATTGTCGTCGGAGACAACCATATCAGTCTCGGGTTGCTCACTTCCCCTTAAACCTCCTTCCTCGCCTCCTCGTCTAGCGGTCTTCCTCTTCTCAGCCTCCTTCTTTTCATCCACCTTCACAGTTCTAATAACCTCAGTCACTACAGTTGGTAGAATTGTCTGCATAACTAAATGAACTTCCTCTGCTACTGCCTCCCTCATAAAGGCCTTAGGATTAGCACTTTCATCCTCACCGCCCTGGTGACGAAGCTCGAGCTCTTCAGGAACCATCTCAGCAGTCTTAGCTCTGCTCCTCATGACACCCGGTCTAACACCACATCCACCTCGACCTCCACCACGCGAAGCCTCAGAAGATCTACCACCAGCCATCACTAAATACTACAAGATTCAAACACCAACACAATCATTCAAGGTAATAGCTCAGACTATGTCAAGTATAGTATGTCCCTAGTGGCAAGTTATGATTAGCAACTTACTTTACTATTCATTCCCCAAGCATTTCCTATCCTAGCTACGTCAGTATCTAAATCTGCATAAAAGCACATAACCCACATAACACGCGCACATAGTTCCCCTTTTCATTAACTTACATAAAACGTTTACGTAAAACCTTTACCAGCAGGCATGTAGCTACTAGGACTAGCATCAGTTTCGTTTAGTCCCATTCTCAGTTTATGTTTAGGTTCTTTTGAAAATATTTACCCAACTCTCTTAAACTTTGGCTCTGATACCAACTTGTAAGGCCCCGTTTCTGGAAACCCCACAGTTGGTCAATCATTGCATAAAAACATTTAAAAGATACATCATTATCGCAACGAAATTTCAAAACTTCTCATTTATAAGTTAAAACATATCATTTCATTACATCATTCATGTAAATTTCAAAATACAACATCATATCAAAATGTGAATGCTAGTCAATGTTCCCAGTAGCTTATGCATCCATGCCTGCACCTCCTCGGCATCAACACAAAAACCTGCCAACTATTATGCATACAAAAAGTCAGCGACGCTGAGTGAGTTCTAGTTTTATAATTAAAATACTTTACTTTTGTTAAAACAAACATTTTACATTCGTTCGTGATCACACATCATACGTACACCTCGGTAATAATTAGTGTTATCTTCGTCATTGTTCAACATCATTCAATCATTACATCTCTCACCATCATCCAGATCCTATCTCATGCAATACCCCCGACTCATGCTGGAAAGCTAACATAGTACTAGGGTACACGACAAGGATCCCATCTCGTATGCAACACCCCCGACTCATGCTCAAAAGCTGATACCGTACCGGATCTGTAAACAAACCACCGACTCATGCTCAGAAAGCTGATACTGTGTCGGGGCTTGTAAACAAACCCCCAACTCATGCTCGAAAGCTGACATAGTACCGGGGCGGGCGTCAAAGGCCTCATCGTTCATGACCTCCATTCTCGTTATCTTTCACTTTCGTTACATAATACTTTACTTATGCACTCATACATAATAGGTAAAGCCACAACATACACAACACGAACATCTTCAACAACACACAAACATGCATAACACAACCGGCATAACCATCATATCATAACAGAACCTACCACAACCACCTACCTCTTAGAATTCCCAGAAATACCTAAGTCTACCAAGAAATGCGGATGAACATCTTAGGCGTATGAGCATCTAAATTCGGATGAAAACAGTCTAGGCGCATGAACACTATGCGAGCGCTTCAACACTATGCAGGCGCATGAATACTGCTTGGGCGCATGAGCAGTGGGCGCATGGGCACATTCTGGGTGCAGTCAAACATCATGCTGAAAACTCACGGTCTGCTTTAAAAACTTCTGCTCGGTATACATAATAGCCCCAAACACCTAGAAAACCAATAAAAAGATGGGATCTAGAAACTCACCTTGAACAGCCTTCGAGTAGAGCGCTGCAAACCCGAGACCCACCTGCAGTTCACACCTAAAATCCCTAAAAATGAGCGCTAAACACCAAAAATCTCGGTCCAAAACTCGAAAATCCAGCTGAAATCGAACAATTACCCAAGAAAACTCACCTTTTGCAGATTCTTCTTCTTCTCTCTCTCTAAAACAGGAGCTTTTCTTCGTTCTTCTTCACAAACCGAGAAAAATGGTGGTTGGAAAGGTGTAGTGGGCTGCCATGCTTCTTTTAAATAATAATATTAAGTTTACATCTTGCACAACTTTAGTCCCTCAACTTGGGTTATTTAACCTTTCTTTCTTTATACTTCTCTTTTCTTTTCCTTTTAATAAATTTTCGGGTGTTACATCACTGCTGCATTAAAAGACAACAGCTGGATTGAAGAAATGCAAGAAGAACTTCAACAATTCAGAAAGCAAAAAGTTTGGAATCTAGTTGATCTTCCTGAAGGTCAATATCCAATTGGTACAAGGTGGCTTTTCAAGAACAAACTAGATGACAGAGGTATCATTGTCAGAAACAAATCAAGGCTGAGAGCACAAGGGTATACTCAAGAAGAAGGGTTAGACTATGATGAAGTCTTTACTCCAGTTGCAAGGATGGAAGCTATTAGAGTCTTCCTATCCTATGCTTCACATAAGAAGTTCATAGTTTACCAGATGGATGTAAAATATGCCTTCTTATATGGTAAAATTGATGAAGAAGTCTATGTTATCCAACCACCAGGCTTTGAAGATCCTGATTACCCACACAGGGTATACAAGCTTGACAAAGCTTTGTATGGTCTTCATTAGGCACCAAGAAAGTGGGAAGAAACACTATCTTCTTTCTTGCTCATGCATGGTTACAAAAGGGGAACCATTGATCAGACTCTCTTCCTTAAACATGATCATCAAGACGTCTTCGTTGTCCAAATCTATGTGGATGATATCCTTATTGGGTCAACAAACAAGAGATTATGTGAAGACTTTGAATCTTTGATAAAATCTGAGTTCCAAATGAGTGCCATGGGAGAATTAACATTCTTCCTTGGTTTACCAAGTTCATCAAAAAACAAATGGAATATTCATCAATTAGGAGAAGTTTGTGCACCAAATCTTGAAGAAGTACAACCTTACTGACTTTTCTTCATGCAAAACACCAGCATCAACAATATATAAGATTGTACCTGATCCTAAAAGGAAATTAGTTGATCAAAGATTGTATAGATCTATGATAGGATCTTTGATGTACTTAACTACCAGCAGACCTAACATAATGTTTGATGTGTGTGTTTGTGCTAGGTACCAATCAAACCCCAAGGAGTCACATATGAATACAGTTAAGAGGATCTTTGCTGCTTACATTGCTGGTTGCTCTCAAGTTTTGTGGTTGCAAAACCAATTACCTGATTATGGTTACAATTTTCTTCAAACACCAATTCACATTGATAACTCAGCTGCTATGTTCTGTACTACTAATCCAATGCAACATAGTAAAACAAAACATATAGAAATTAGATATCATTTTCAAAGAGATTGCTTAGAAAAAGGTTTAATCAAGTTTATCAAAGTGGATACAACAAATAAGCTTGCTAATTTATTCACTAAAGCTTTTGACTCAGTGAGATTTAATTTCTTATTTGTAACACCCAGAAAATTTTAAAAGACGGGAAAGAAGGAATAAATGTGTATAAAAGAAAGAAAACACAATTTAACCCTAGTTGAGGGGCTAAATGTGTCAAAAGGACAAAAAGAATAAAAGTGGGTGCATAAAGCAACATGGCCGCCCATGCCATGTTACTTTTCACCTTTTTGCAGTCAGTTTTTAGAGAGAGAGAAAGCAGAGAACTCTCGGATTGTGAAGAAGTAAGAAGAGGGAAACCAAATTCAAGGTAGGAATTCATCATTTTAAGTTGTTCTTGGCCGGCCTATGCCTCGGTTGCATGCTTATGTGTGTTTGTGTGTGTTTGGGTTGTGTTTCGTTGGGTTTTAGGTGTGTGAACTCACTGCATTCGGGTTTGAAGGAAGTCTTGCCCGGAAGATTGCTAAGGTGAGTTCTAGATCCCCGGTTTTTATGTTTTAAACCTGTTTTGGGGCTGGAATTGCATGTAACTAACTTTTTAATATGTCCAGTATTTTGTACCGTAAGTTTGGCCCTGTTCTTTTAGTGGGTGTGTTAGGGCCTGCATGTTTTGCTCGGTTTATGTGGTTGTATGCTTGTTCTAACAGATTAGCATGCTAGATCGGTGCGATGAATGTATAAGAATGAGGATTGGGAACTAATTATAGTGTAAGATACGGTTTCTGGTTAGTTGATCATCCGCATTAAGTTTGAATATTTGCATAAGTGTTGTTCATCCGCATTAGTTATGTCTTCATCCGCATTTGATGAACACATCGACTATTTTGTTCATCCGCATTTATTGTATGTTCATCCGCATTTGTTTGTCCATGAGCATTTGCTTCAGTCATGCGCATTTGTTTCAGTTATCCGCATTTGGTTCATGCGTATTTCTTTGGGACACTTAGAATATTTTCTGAGGTGTTCATCCGCATTTGTTGTATATTGATCCGCATTTGTTTTGCCCATGCGCATTTGCTTCAGTCATCCGCATTTAGTTTATGCGCATTTCTTTAGGACACTTAGAATATTTTCTGAGGTGTTCATCCGCATTTGTTGTATGTTCATCCGCATTTGTTTTGCCCTTGTGCATTTGCCTATTCATACACATTTGTTTATTCATCCGCATTTGTCTGTTCATCCACATTTGTTTGCTCATCCGCATTTCCTTAAGGAGACAGAATTTTCTGAGATTTTGGGATGTAGAGCTTAAGTGTTAAGAAAGGAGGTTTCATGGGGGACTGTGCTTGTTTACGATTTGCATGCTTTGTATGCTGTTGTGATGATGTTGTTCCATGTTATGTTTATGTCGTGACCTTACGTGGTGTGACGTATGAATATGCTTATGTAAAGTAGTACTTAACGAAAGTGGAAGATAACTAAAGAGAAGTAAGAAAGAATGAATGCATGCATTAATGAACGATCGGAAGTAAGAAAAGTCTTGCAAGCACTGTAAGGAGGTTCACACCCAATGAAGGGTGTTAGCTCAACGCTGTGCGGGTTAGCTACCCCAAAGGATGCACACTGGGGTCTAGTCTTTGTGACTGACCATACGTACGGGACCATTGTCGCTTACCCCGGTGCTGGGCCCGCCTCGGGCATGATGTTTGAAGTCTATTTATAGTATTCGGCCCAGTACTCACCTTGTGCATGATGTTTGGGGTATAGCACATGGCATGGTCCAAATGATGATACCCCGGTGCTGGGCCCGCCTCGGGCATGATGTTTGAAGTCTATTTATAGTCTTCGGTCCAGTACCCGCCTTGTGCATGATGTTTGGGGTATAGCTCGAGGCATTTTCCTGGAGCATAGAGAAGTGAAAGTAATAATGATCGAATGAAATGTACGATAAGAGAATGAATGAATGAATGTAAGTTGACGATGATGAAAGATAATAATGAGATTATCCATTTGTACGTATGATGTATGGTCGCTTACGAAAGTAAAGTACGGTTTTAATCGAAAGAAAAGTATTTTATTTATAAAACTAGAACTCACTCAGCAACGCTGACTTTTATGTGTTTCCAGTTGGCAGGTAATGTTGCTGAGGATGGCACGGGACAGCTACTTGGCGTTTTTGGGATGGCATCCATTGTTTAAATTATGACGTTTTTGCATTGTAATGCGAACAAACAATATTTTGTAACGATTATGAATGTTGTATTATTTTGCAAAAGCAATGAATGAAATGATTTTAAATTATTCCGCTGCGTTGTTTTAGTACACCTAAATATATGTTTATGTTTTATGTGCAATGATTGACCAGCTGTAAGCGTCCCGGGAACGGGGCCTTACAAGTTGGTATCAGAGCCAAAGTTTAAGTGAAACGGGTAAATATTTTCAAAAGAAACCTAAACTTAAACTGAGAATGGGACAGAGGGAAGGGATGCCAGTCCGAGTAGCTGCATGCCATCAGGTATTTTCTTAATGTTAACCGGTATTACGTGTGCATGTTATGTGATTTATGTGCTTCTTAGTAGATTTAGATACTGATGAAGTCAGGATAGGAAATGCTTGGGGTATGAAGAGTAAAGTAAGTGGCTAATCACACTGGCCACTGTAATTAGGGACTTACTATACTTGACATAAACTGAGTTGTTACCTTGAATGACCATGTTGGTGTTTGAATCTTATAGTGTGTTAGAGGATGGCCGGTGGTAGATCATCGAAGGCTTCTCGAGGTGGAGGTCGTGGTGGACGTGGTGCTAGACCACGGGTCACGAGAGGAAGGCCTAGGGCTGAAGAGGTGGCTCACGAAGAGCCCGAGACCCCTCATCCGGATGGTGGTGATGAGAGTGCCAATTTAAGGGCCTCAGTGAAGGAGGCGGTGGTGGAAGAGGTTCACCAGGTCATGCAGACGATTCTACCGTCTGTGGTGACCGAAGTGATTAAGGCTGTACGAGAAGGAGAGAGGAAGGAAAGGAGGAGACCCGCGGAGGAAAGGGAGCAACCGGAGACTGAGACCGTTGTCTCCAGTGAAGAAGAAGGAGAAGAGCCTGTGCGGGAGATAGCACGAGGCTGTAACTATGGGGCACTTCAAAGATGCAAGCCCCCAACTTTTGACGGAAATGGCACTGCGGCTGCTGCTCACCTGTGGGTGAGAGAGATGGAAGCTGTTCTAGATATCAGCGAGTGCCGGGAAGATCAGAAGACAAAGTTCGCCACCCACTCATTTGTGGACTCGGCCCTATGTTGGTGGGACAATATTGTCCAGGCCGAGGGTAGTAGAGCGATTGGCAGGATAAGGTGGAATGAGTTAAAGAAACTTGTGATCGAGGAGTTTTGTCCTCACGAGAGCTCGACAAGGTTGAGAGGGAGTTCCTACAGCTGGAGGCGGGAACCATGACACATCAGCAATATACCACCAAATTCAATGAGATGGCACGGCTGGTGCCGGATCAGGTGACACCCTTGTTACGAAAGATTTAGAGATACATTCAGGGCTTGCCGGCGGACATCCACAGGCACATGATTGCCGCCCGACCGAGCATGTTTAGGTCGGTGGTTGATCTGGCAGGGAGGCTGTATGATGAACGGGAAGTGATGGTGGCTGAGGTGAGTAAGAAAGGTGTGGTGACCGAAACTGGAACGAGAAGAGGTTTGGTAGGGGTGGTGCCCCGACAAACAACAAGCATACACGGGTGGATGACCGCCGTGTGGTCACATCTGGTGTGGGGTCGAAGAGGTGTGGCAAATGTGGAAAGGAGCATTTCGGAGAATGTAGGCGGGGATTGAATGTATGCTTCCTGTGTGAGAGGACATGGCATATAGCAAAGGATTGTCGTATGGCAAGATGTTTTAACTATGGTGGAGAGGGTCACATGAGCAGGGAATGCAAGAAGCCAAGGGCTGAGAGTTCCGGAGCGAAGAAGATGACCGGAACCGAAGGGCAGAAAGCAAGCGCCAGAGCATTCACGATGACCTAGGAGGAGGCTAGGACGGACCCCGATGTGGTGTCAGGTACATTCCTAGTAAACCAAACTCTTGCCTCCGTGTTATTTGATTCCGGTGCTAGTAAGAGCTTCATTTCTGCTGCCTTTTGTGCTAAGTTGCCTTTAAGGAGTAGGAGTATTGACGAGCCCTTCGATGTAGAAACTACCATAGGTAAGTCTACCAGGATTTTTGAGATGATGGAAGGCTGTGTCATAGAAGTAGAAGGTCATAAATTTCCTGTTAGACTATTTGTGATGACCTTAGGCGGTTTCAATGTAGTCCTGGGAATGGACTGGTTAGCGGCCTACGAGGCGAATATCGTATGTCACAAGAAGATGATTGGACTGACAGCGCCTGACGGGAGTTCGGTGACGATATACGGTGATCGAGTTACTACGATTCCGAAGGTGATTTCAATGGCGGTGGCGGGAAAGTGTATGAGGCGTGGATGTAGTGCCTACTTGGCCTACGTAAAAGATGTTGATATGCCAACACCACAATTGTATGAGGTACCGGTTGTGTGTGACTTCCCAGACGTGTTCCCAGAAGATTTACCAGGTGTACCGACGGACCATGAGATTGAGTTTCAGATCGACCTGATACCCGATGCTCAACCTGTTGCTAAGGCATCGTATCGGTTAGCCCCCTCTGAGCTGAAGGAATTGATGGAGCAACTGCAAGAGTTGCTTGATAAGGGGTTCATTAGACCGAGTATCTCTCCATAGGGTGCCCCGGTTTTGTTTGTAAAGAAGAAGGACGGTAGTATGAGGATGTGTATTGACTACCGCGAGCTGAACAAGTTGACTGTGAAGAATCGGTATCCATTGTTGAGGATTGATGACCTATTTAATCAGCTCCAAGGTGCCAGTTGGTTTTCGAGAATAGATCTCCGATCTGGTTACCATCAGTTGAAGGTGAAGGAGCAGGATATTCCTAAAACAGCTTTTCGTACGCGTTATGGACACTACGAGTTCCTCGTTATGTCTTTCGGTTTAACCAACGCGCCAGCTGCTTTTATGGATCTGATGAATCGAGTGTGTAGGCCGATGTTGGATAAATCAGTGATTGTTTTCATCGATGATATCTTGATTTATTTGAAGAGCAAGGTGGAACATGCGGTCACATTCGAGAGGTATTAGAGACGTTGAGAAGGGAGAAGTTGTATGCTAAGTTCTCCAAGTGCGCGTTCTGGTTGCGCGAGGTTCAGTTTTTGGGTCACGTGGTGAATCCCGAGGGGATTATGGTAGACCCGGCAAAAGTGTAAGCTGTGATGCAATGGAAGTCTCCAAGGACGCCATCCGAGATCCGTAGTTTCTTGGGGTTGGCGGCTATTATAGGAGATTCATCCAAGACTTCTCTAAGATAGCTTCTCCACTAACCAAGTTGACCCGTAAGGATGTGAAGTTTGTTTGGGGTCAACAGCAAGAGAAGGCTTTCGAAGAGTTGAAGACGAGGTTGACTCAAGCTCCTGTCTTATCATTACCGAAGGGAGCGAGGATTTGGTGGTTTATTCAGATGCTTCTTACTCGGGATTGGGTTGCGTACTGATGCAGCGAGGAAAGGTTATAGCTTACGCATCCCGACAATTGAAGGTTCATGAGGTTAATTACCCTACTCATGATTTAGAGCTAGCAGCTGTGGTCTTTGCATTAAAAATTTGGAGGCACTACCTGCATGGGACGAAGTGCACCATTTTCACCGACCACAAGAGCTTGAAGTATTTCTTCGAGCAGAAGGATTTGAACATGAGGCAAAGGAGATGGTTGGAACTGATAAAGGATTATGATTGTGAAATCCATTACCATCCGGCAAAGCCAACGTAGTGGCGGATGCCCTTAGCCGAAATGAGAGACCCGACCCGATTCGGGTGAAGGCTTATCAGTTGATTATGACCTCTGATGTGATGAAGCAGGTCAAAGAGTTTCAAGACGAGACATTAAAAGAAGATCATCTTAACTCCGAAAGGATGAGAGGTATGGTTGCGGAATTAGGTGAAAACACTCTCGGTGTTAGAACCTGATTTGGACGAATGTGGATTCCTCGTTATGGGGATCTATGTGGGAAGATCATGGACAAAGCTCATAAGACTCGATACTCCATTCATCCGGTGGTACAAAGATGTATCAAGATATGAAGAAAGATTATTAGTGGCCGGGTATGAAGCGCAATGTAGCGGAGTATGTGAGTAAGTGTCTTACTTGCTTGCAAGTGAAGGCCGAGCACCAGAAGCCGTACGGGAAGATCCAACCATTGGATATACCGAAGTGGAAGTGGGAGCATATCACCATGGACTTTATCACGAAGCTATCGCGTACCGTGAAGGGGTACGATGCCATATGGGTGATAGTCGACCGCCTGACGAAGAGTGCTCACTTCCTACCGATCCGAGAGACGTATTCATCTGAGAAGATAAAGGATCTATTCATCAGGGAGATTGTAACTCATCACGGTGTGCCAGTGCCTATTGTTTCTGATGGTGACACTCGGTTTACATCTAAGTTCTGGAAGAGATTTCATGATGCAATAGGGACGAGGTTACACATCAGCACGGCTTATCATCCATAGACGGATGGTCAGTCGGAGAGAACCATTCAGACGCTTGAGGATATGCTTCAGTCATGCGTCATTGATTTTGGAGGTAGTTGGGATGACCACTTACCGTTACGGAGTTCTCATACAATAACAGTTATCATGCCAGCATTGGTATGCCCCCTTATGAGATGCTATACGGTAGGAGATGTAGAACACCCGTTTGTTGGGGTGATATTGGTCAAAGAGAGTTGGGAAGTATTGAGGTGATCGAGGCTACGACTGAGAAGCTTGAAAATATCAAAGCCTTTATGAAGGCAGCCAAAGATAGGTAGAAGTCGTATGCCGATAAGAGACATAGACCAATTGAGTTCAAGGTGGGAGATAGAGTTATGTTGAAAGTCTCGCCATGGAAGGGGATCATTCGGTTTCGAAAGCGGGGCAAGTTGAGCCCGAGATACATAGGGCCTTTCCGAATCATTGCTGAGTAGGAGAGGTGGCCTATAGGTTGGTGTTACCTGATGAGTTAAGTGGAATTCACCCTACATTCCATGTATCTCATCTGCGGAAGTGTTTAGCTGATGACGATATGGTTGTACCACTGGAAGACATTGAAGTTGATGAAAGGCTCAATTATGTGGAGCAACCAGTGGCAATCATTGATCGCAAGGAGAAGAGGTTAAGGAATAAAGTGGTTCCCTTGGTGCGTGTACAGTGGAAGCACAGGAAGGGATCCGAGACTACGTGGGAGACTGAAGAAGAGATGAGGCAGTATTACCCACATCTGTTCAGGGAATAACAGGTTTGGGGGACGAAACCTATATAAGGGGGGTGGACTTGTAACACCCGGAAAATTTTAAAAGACGAGAAAGAAGGAATAAATGTGTATAAAAGAAAGAAAACACAATTTAACCCTAGTTGAGGGGCTAAATGTGTCAAAAGGACAAAAAGAATAAAAGTGGGTGCATAAAGCAACATGGCCGCCTATGCCATGTTAATTTTCACCTTTTTGCAGTCGGTTTTTAGAGAGAGAGAAAGCAGAGAACTCTCGGATTGTGAAGAAGGAAGAAGAGGGAAACCGAATTCAAGGTAAGAATTCATCATTTTAAGTTGTTCTTGGCTGGCCTATGCCTCGGTTGCATGCTTATGTGTGTTTTTTTTGTTTGGGTTGTGTTTCGTTGGGTTTTAGGTGTGTGAACTCACTGCATTCGGGTTTGAAGGAAGTCTTGCCCGGAAGATTGCTAAGGTGAGTTCTAGATCCCCGGTTTTATGTTTTAAACCTGTTTTGGGGCTGGAATTGCATCTAACTAACTTTTTAATATGTCCAGTATTTTGTATCGTAAGTTTGGCCCTGTTCTTTTAGTGGGTGTGTTAGGGCCTGCATGTTTTACTCGGTTTATGTGGTTGTATGCTTGTTCTAACAGATTTGCATGCTAGATCGGTGCGATGAATGTATAAGAATGAGGATTGGGAACTGATTATAGTGTAAGATACGGTTTCCGGTTAGTTGATCATCCGCATTAGGTTTGAATATTTGCATAAGTGTTGTTCATCCGCATTAGTTAAGTCTTCATCCGCATTTGATGAACACATCGACTATTTCGTTCATCCGCATTTGTTGTATGTTCATCCGCATTTGTTTGTCCATACGCATTTGCTTCAGTCATCCGCATTTGGTTCATGCGCATTTCTTTGGGACACTTAGAATATTTTCTGAGGTGTTCATCCGCATTGTTGTATGTTGATCCGCATTTGTTTTGCCCATGCACATTTGCTTCAGTCATCCGCATTTGGTTCATGCGCATTTCTTTGGGACACTTAGAATATTTTCTGAGGTGTTCATTCGCATTTGTTGTATGTTCATCCGTATTTGTTTTGCCCATGTGCATTTGCCTATTCATCTGCATTTGTTTATTCATCCGCATTTGTCTGTTCATCCACATTTGTTTGCTCATCCGTATTTCCTTAAGGAGATAGAATTTTCTGAGATTTTGGGATGTAGAGCTTAAGTGTTAAGAAAGGAGGTTTTATGGGGGACTGTGCTTGTTTACGATTTGCATGCTTTGTATGCTGTTGTGATGATGTTGTTCCATGTTATGTTTATGTCGTGACCTTACGTGGTGTGACGTATGAATATGCTTATGTAAAGTAGTACTTAACGAAAGTGGAAGATAACTAAAGAGAAGTAAGAAAGAATGAATGCATGCATTAATGAACGATCGGAAGTATGAAAAGTGTTACAAGCACTGTAAGGAGGTTCACACCCAATGAAGGGTGTTAGCTCAACGGTGTGCGGGTTAGCTACCCCAAAAGGATGCACACTGGGGTCTAGTCTTTGTGACTGACCATACGTACGGGACCATTGTCGCTTACCCCCGGTGCTGGGCCCGCCTCAGGCATGATGTTTGAAGTCTATTTATAGTCTTCGGCCCAGTATCCGCCTTGTGCATGATGTTTGGGGTATAGCACATGGCATGGTCCAAATGATGATACCCCGATGCTGGGCCCGCCTCGGGCATGATGTTTGAAGTCTATTATAGTCTTCGGTCCAGTACCCGCCTTGAGCATGATGTTTGGGTTATAGCTCGAGGCATTTGCCTGGAGCATGGAGAAGTGAAAGTAATAATGTTCGAATGAAATGTACGATAAGAGAATGAATGAATGAATGTAAGTTGACGATGATGAAAGATAATAATGAGATTATCTATTTGTACGTATGATGTATGATCGCTTACGAAAGTAAAGTACGGTTTTAATAGAAAGAAAAGTATTTTATTTATAAAACTAGAACTCACTCAGCAACGCTGACTTTTATGTGCTTCCAGTTGGCAGGTAATGTTGCTGAGGATGGCATGGGGCAGCTACTTGGCGTTTTTTTGGATGGCATCCATTGTTTAAATTATGACGTTTTTGCATATTATGCGAGCAAACAATATTTTGTAACGATTATGAATGTTGTATTATTTTGCAAAAGCAATGAATGAAATGATTTTAAATTATTCTGCTGCGTTGTTTTGGTACACCTAAATATGTGTTTTATGTTTTATGTGCAATGATTGACTAGCTGTAAGCGTCTCGGGAACGGGGCCTTAAATTATTTGAGTCTTTAGGCATGATCAACTTAAATTAGTCATCATCACAAAGAAAAGCATGCTCTGTCCTTTAAAATACTTAATATGAAAAAAAATCCATAAAACATATAAAACTTCAAAAATATTGTCTTGTTAATATGTTTTCTTGAAAAAGTAATTCATATCATGGGAAATGATAGCACACTATACCTTTGTTTACTTGCCTGGTTTAAAACAAACAATAAAGACTGATCAGAAGTGATTTGATATATGAGTAGGTTCAGCTAGAGTGGAAAATAAACAAGTCCATGCTAAACATAATGCCAAGGTGACTAATGGTGGGCAATTCCATTTTTAGGAGCAAGCAAGTAAGTCTTATCCTGCTGTGATCAACTTAGTCACCCAAGCACACTATGTTCCGACAATTTATAACCTCTATATTTGCGCATCATGGACCCTTTGTTTTGCGTGAGCTAAGACCTGGGTTCATAGGCACCTTTGTTTTACGTGAGTAAAGACCTGGTGACCTGATGCTGATCATCAATAAGTTCCAAAAAGGAACAGCTCTAAAAGAATCTAATGTGATCAATTGTATAATATCTTAAAGAGCATAAAAATCATATCAACAGCATTAATAAGATTTCAAAGAAATCTTAAGATATATCTTATGATTTAAGGAACATAGTTTTCAAGTGTGAAAAAGTGATGTTGACTCATAAACGGAGGACAAAAATCTAATGTGAATTGAATGTGGAGTCCATATTTGTCTATCTTTAATCAATACCAAAACATGATAAACAGCATGACAAGTGAATGTATACTCTTGCTTGAATTTATGTGGATCATAATACTTGCAATCAGCACTAGATCTATGTCTACTATCCTCATACAAAATGCTTAAGAAAGTTGCTTAGTGTCATAGTATGATCCCATGTTATGGTTAAATTACCTGTAAATATGTTATGTGTAGTGTCTACTTATAAACAAAAATACAAAAAGATTTTGTTTATGTTCTTTTCTTTGCTAATATGATGGACAGATAATTGCTTTTCATGCTATTCTCTTCATAAATTTTGCTAAATTCATAAGTTCATGATTAATCACAAATTTAGAGGGAGTAGTCATCAGCATGAAAAATTAGTTTATCACTTTTAAATGAAGAAAATTGGAGCTTGAGCACTAACTTGGCTGCAGGATATCTGAAGTTTTTAACAAATCAATCTCTTGCACAGTTGCCATGAAGCAAAGTCAACAAGGTCCAACAGCAATCAACAAATGATCTAACAAAATGTTAGGATCATACAACAAAAACATAACAAGTTTGCCTTCTGTAGATGTTTTGCGGAAGAATTAACTTGTGGTTCTATGGAAGAATTAATATACGGATAAACTTGATTGTGTATCCAAACAGCCACGGAAGGGTAATGAGGGTTAAGGGTCCCACAACATTAAATAAAAGGATTTAAATATTCTGAGAGAGTATAAATGATATTCTTGACCGCTGTCATTCTTATCCACTTTTTCAGACCTAGAAAATCACTCTCATCCCATAAACCACTCTTTCCGCCAACATTTAAATTACCCACTCCTCACAACCATCCACACTTAAATTTCAACATCATAACATCAAACATACAACATTATCAAGATGGCTAATAGATTTTCAAAATAACATAATGTTTGTGCATATCTTAACACTAAAGACCCAGTCACTGAAGGGTGCAGAGATATAATCAATTACTTTAGAAGATCAAGAATATCTTATGCATTATCTATGAAAGCAATCATCTATCAATCCCATATGATAGATTTTTTGAGCACACCAAGAATAGAGGAGGAGGACAATGAAAATGTGATTTATTCAACCATAAGAAATGAAGAGTTAAGGATTGATGAAAGAATCATCAAGAGGGTGTTGCAGCTGGGAGAACAAGAAGAGAGACATCCAGATGTGTTTGAGCATGACTACATTGAAAGAATCTTTCGTGTGATGGGATATGATGGAGATTACAAGAATGGAGAGATCAAGAAAGGAAGGTTGTGCAAACCTTATTGGTTTTTGCACCATACTTATTTGCAGTGTATGTCAAACAGAAAATCTGGGCTAGATAGATTTTCAAGGCACATCTCATCTGGGATAATTGGTGTGTTTGAGGGAAGAAGAAACAATTATGCTAAATACATCTTTGGGTGCTTATGTGACCACATCAGGGTACAAAAAGAAGATAAGATGTACATGTTCCCTAGATTTCTCCAACTAATCATCAATGATGTATTGCCTAACATTCAAAGAGAAGGTGGAGTTTTTGTTCAATCTCACCTTGGGAGGTCTGTGCTTAATAAGATCAATGGGCAATATCAAGGAAGAGATATGGAGATGTTTGCACATGTAATAGATGAAAATGCAAACATTCCTCAAGAACGTATATATATTGAACAACAACAAGCACCACATGCTGAGTCCCCTGGGCCTATAGAACAAGAACCACTTTCTCCACCACCAACATCTTTGATAAATCAACTAGAAACACCACCTGTTCATCTTAATTCAACATCAAGTGAACACACAACCCTTCTATCCTTCCCATTCCCAGTCATCATTGAATACTGCTGTAATAGAAATATTCTCACCTGATCACTTTCAAAAATCACCACCACATCCATCACCATAAACCACTTTCTCCACCATCAACTCCTTTGATAAATCTACAAGAAACACCATCGGCTCAATTGAATTCACCATCAAGTAAACACACCCAACCTTTCTCCCCTTCCCAATCCTAATCATCACTCTATACTGCTGCAACAGAACCATTCACACCCAATCACAATCAAACACCTTCTCATCTAAAAACACAACAAACTTCCTCACCCCTATTTCCTGAACTCACCTCACCAACTAAAAGCCCTGCACTCACTGAAATTATCAATCTTGAAGTTGATAATGATAATGAAATGAAAGATGGTACAATAGAATAAATTTGTTTAGAAGCTAAGGTGAAGAATGACAAGGAAGTAGATCAACAAATTGAAGTTGCTTGTGTAGAACAACAAGATAAGACTGATACTCACTTTGTTGACATCACTGCTCTTGATGAAGATGATCTAAGAGAAGAGGAGATTAATGTGAGTAAAAGATTTTTTGTTGCTAAATATAACAATCTAATCATCAAAAGTAATCAAAAGTTGGAGAAGTTGAGAGAGTTAAAAAGGAAGATGAAGGAGAATGATGAAACAATTGCAACTCAAGAAGCAACTATCAAAAGCTAAGAGAAGAAATTCAAACAAATAGTGAAGTGTTTGACACTATGGATCAGTTGGTAACCGAGTCCCTTGATTCTACTGATAATGAAAGAAAAGAAAAGGAAAAGTTTATGTCTGAACTACACAAAGATTTGAAAACTATCTTTGAACAATCAGATCTGCTGAAAGCAAAAGATGAGGTGATAAGAGCTCTAAAGAAGAAGGTGCTTGTACATGAATTGGATATTCATCAAGAACAAATCCAAGAAGTTGCTCAACCAACATCATCACTGGCAGCTAACCTTCCATTGATGAAGCCAAAAGAACCAACCATCAAGTATAACAGAAAGAGAACGTATATGGGAGGAATAAGAGCTGAAGTAATTGTGATTGAAGATTATCCAAAGAAAACAAAAACCATGTCTCCTGAGCACACTCCATCAGCAGATCTATCTACTCTCAAACCAATTCAATACAATGAAGAAGAGAGTGATGCTGAGTGGGAGGATTTAACCAAGGTTGAGTCTCCCAAGGCTACTGAAGAAACAAGGTCTGATGATTTGCTTACTACTAAAGACATCGAAGAAAGAGCCCAATTCTCCATATTCATGGATCTTATCAACAATGATTTTCCTTATAACATGGTGGAAAGGATGAATATGAATGAGATGAAGCAAGTATTGAAAGAGTTGATGCAGCTAGTTTTGTGTTACCTGTGTGTAACTATGAAACCTTCACAAAATATCAATCAATCCAGATGATAAAGCATGAATTAAGTCATTGTGACACCAAAAAGCTCACCAAGTACAACATGATATGTTGGTTGCAAAGCCATAATTATAAGTCTCGTGAATTAAAGGGAAGAACTATGGTTGAGCTTAGAAACATGATGCATTATGTGATGAAGGTTGAATTGGAAACTGGTGTTAGATTTAGAACTGGGGCACCTAATCCCGCATATAAACAACAAACAAAACCATCCCCTGCTATGCCAATAGTAGTTGAAAGTAAACATATGTACAAAGGGAAAGAAAAGCTTATCAAGGAGCCAAGGGATGTAATTCCTACCAAAATTTGGCCTTTGGGAACAACTGTAAGGGAGATAACTGAGCAAAAATCAACTCTGATTCAATTGTATGATCATCTGACAACTCCAAGATCAACAAAAGAGAACAAAATCATAGCTTGGAAGTTTGACCCAGATTGGGATTGTGCAGTAATCAAAAGAGCATCTGGGATGATTCAATATTTTCCATGGATGGAGATACTCATTTCACTCCAGATGCAGACATCTCTAATCTACAAAACATCCCAATCACTAATTACCTAATCAATCCAAGAGGGAGAGACTTCTCTATTATCATTGCAAAATTAAGAAACAAATTTATAGGAGATGTTATGAAGGAAGAAAAAAGAGATGATGCAGAACATAAAAGGAGAAAACAAAAACAAAAGAGGTCTCAATCTATTGGAGAAGAGTTGGATATGCAGACAAGAGTGCAGTCCATCACGATCGTTGAAGGAAACCAATACTCATATCCATTACTGGATGGGGGTATGTTGAAAGAACAAAAGAATTGGTGCTGCATAGAAATAAAGCTTCTTCTTCCAAGTTACACCTCATACTTGCATAATAAATACTTCCCAAAATTGTCCGATAATATTGCTCAAGGTGACATATGTTTATATGTGAACATTATACAAGTGATAGACAAGCTTCATGCCAAAGCTTACAAAAGAAGAATATTTGAGTCTGGTCAACTCATGGTAACTGAAATCGCTTCTATCACTGATCTTCAAATTTATGAGCAAGATGAGTTAGAAGTAGTCTCAAACAACAAAGTAATTGCAACATTGACTACTGAAGAAGATGTCCTTGGTCTTAATTTTAAGAGTTTGATGAATATGAGCAGAATGAAGATCAAGTATATGTATCAAGATCAGAAGGATGCTGTTGCATACTTTAACAAAAAGATTTTGGAAAGAGTTCAGGAGTTGAAGACATTGAACAACTGATTACAGGTTTCTAAATAGAAGGCATGGGTTCACTCTTTTAGGGTAACAGAAATACACATCAATAGACAAACAATACACCAACAACACACCAACAATACACTAGCAATTAGAACACCAAGAACATCACCTAGCAATTATCATATCAGCAAAAATCAAAACCAATTGTAACCAATTCAGTATTAATGGAAATCATTTAAGTAAATTTTTTATCATATTACTTTAACTTGTTCTCCATTTCTCTCATCTGTTCTTCGTTGATTTACGTTACAATTACAATTTCTTAAACAATTAATTAAACAATGAGTTGTGATAATTCCGCGATCATTATTTGTTCAATCAAACTGATAAATTCCTGTTTCAATCCTTGGATTCACAAAAACATATGAACTCACCAATCCTGTGTTGACACTTGTAGATGGTTCTTAAAGATTAACATTTAGTCTTTATGTGTCTTGTATAGTTTTTGTCATAGTATAGGGACTATTTTGTAAATATTTGTTTCTTTTGTATTGATAGTATAAATAGCATAGATAAGGTATGTGTAGGAACCTTAGACACATCTTAGAAGCACCTAAGAACGAATTGTAACTGATTCTTTCTATACTTCTATGCATTCTATCAATGAAACTATGGATTTTTGTGATATGTTCGCATTGAATTGATTACTTGTGTTTGTTAGATTGAATTGTCTCATGATATCATCATAGATCGATCTATTTTGATTCTATCAAATGGTATCAGAGCTGTTGGTTTAGTGATTTGAGTTCTTCAAACTGCCGAACTTTTGAATCACTTGAATCTGTGATTAATAAGCAATTCAATCAAATAATTGTTGATTTCAGTTATGTTTCATCATCAGAAACATGAATTGAATCACAATTTTCAGTTCAATTCGTTCAAATTCAGTGAATTGTTCAAATTAGTGTTCGAACTTGTTCTTCATCAGTCGAACTGATTTTCAAGCCAAAAATCGATTTGTTGTTGTTATTTGATGAAGTTGAAGTTAGAAGACTATTAATTGATCGAATTCCTACCTAATTGGAGGATTTTAAGTCAATTCATCAAGTTTTGAAGGATTTCAGAAGATCTGTGTTCGTTTGAATCTGTTGAAGTTGGCGCATTAGGTTAAAACACTACTGAAAATGGCCTAAGTGTAAGGAGCTTGACAACTGTTTTGGCACTTCTCAACTGTTAAGGCGTTTTGGATCAGGCGTTTACCACTGTTGGGGCGTATTACAACTGTTGAGGCATTTTTGAACTGTGGACGTTTTTACGCCCAGACATCTCACTGTTTGGGCGTTTCACAACTGTTCGGGTGTATTTCAGCTTGGGCGTTTCTAAGTCAAGTCAGAAGTATCTCAACTGTTTGGGCGCTTCATCACTGTTTAGGCGCTTCATCATTGTTTAGGCGCATCAACATCAACACTTAGAAATTTTTCAAAAACTTAAAAAAAAATCCAAAAATATTTTCAATTCATTGTTTTAATTCAAAACTTAAAAACAACAAAAACAAATCTTTTTCTAAAATTCAAAATTAAAAATGGTGAAATCAGAAGACTCAAAGAACAGAGTTCCTAAACCGAAGAACAGAGCTGATTTTAAGAATTGGTCACTTAGATTGAACATCACCTTAATTCTATTGACACTGACTTATGGAAGTCAATAGAAAGAGGACCTCACATTTCTATCACTTCAGATGGTCCTGATAGAGGGTTTGTCTATACTAAAGACTCTCCAGAACCAAACCCTGAAGATGCATTGCAGGGTGATGGTTTAAAGAAAGTTAAGAATGATGTAAAAGCATATTCTCTGATGTGTAAAGGATTACCACTTGAAGTCCTAACTAGACTAGATGGATATCAAATAGGATATACCATGTATAAAGCTTTGAAGATAATTTGTCAAGGTGGTAAGGAGATTCAAGATCTCAAGAAGCAAAAACTGAAGAGGCAATTAGAGTTGTTTGAGCATTTATCTGGTGAAACTATAAACCAAATGATAAATAGATTTGTACAACTTACAACTGAGATGTCAACTGCTGGCATAAAAAAAGATCTAAAAGATTTAAACTTTAGGCTTCTTAATGCTCTTCCATCTTCATGGAAGCAAACAGTTACACTGTTAAAGCATACAGAGAAATTTCCTATGGATCTTGATCTGTTAATAGCCAAAATTGAGTCTGTTGAAATTGATGAAAGCTCAAGGATAATGACAGAGCAGCTTTAATGTCTCAGTATATATGTTGCATCTCTAGCTAGTACTATGGAGAATGCCTTCATGGCCAAAAATAAAAGTTTACCAGAAGAAGAGGGTGACCTATTTGTAGGAGCAGGGTTCTTTACTGATTCTTCCTATACAAGTGCACCTACTTATACATCTCAGCCTCAACCTCAGTCTCCTCCTATGCCTCAAAGTTCTAAACCTCAAACTGAGACTCCATCTGTTAACTCTGCTAAATCTAGCAAAGTTAAAGATGTCATCAACATCCTATTACAGGATGAAGAGTCCAAATCTGCTTTAACTGCTTTTATGGCTAGTTTTCAAGCTTATCAAGGCAGCCATTTAACACAATTAGATCTTGTTTTGCATGACTTATTTGAAATGGATCCAGATGATGTGGAGGAAATTGATCTGAACTGGCAGATGGTGATGATTGCTTATAGGACTCAGAAACACTCTTACGTCAACAGGAACTACAAGCCAAGTGCTAACAAGACTGTTGGATTTGACAAGCCTAAGTCAAGGTGTTTCAACTGTAATAGTTATGGCCACTTTTCAAGGGAATGCAAAGCTCCCAGAAACAAAGGAGGAAATAGCCAATCAAGTTCAAGCAATCAGAGGTTTCAACAATCATCTCAGAAGAAATTTTAAAAGCCATACCAAAGCTTACCAATGCCTGAAATTAAAGATGAATCAAAGTCATCTGAAGAGCCAAAGAAAGCTCTAGTTGTTAACATTAAAGATGGATATGATTGGAGTGCTTATGTTGAGTAATTTACTACTGATCTAACTTCTAGTTTATCTCTTATTGCAGAAGTTCAAGGAGAAGATTGGTCAGAAGATAGTGATCCAAAGGCTAAATATGATTTGAGAATGAAGAAGAAAAATATGATTAGAGTAATAAATCTGATCCTAAAGTGGATTCAAAAGAAGTTGTATTGATGCCAAAGTCAGATCAACCAAAGGTTGAAAATTCATCTTCTAACTCTGAGACCTCCTCCTAAATATCCTGAAATACCATCAAAAGTAAGAGAAAAACTATGCATAAAATCTTGTTTGAACAGTGAATACTACAGAAATTACTCTTAAAATCTGTGAAAAGTTTAAGCAAGAGGAATTAATGCATAATAAACTTAAAAAGGATCTCAAAATATCTGATGAAAAGATCATTCTTTACAAACTTCATGGAACAAAACTTTGAAAAGAACTAGAAATAGTTTCAAAACACTTGAAGAATGACCAAGAACTTAGAACGGGAAAATAGCACTTGCTGCTACTCAAGTTGATATTGCTAAAGTCAAAGTTCCAAAACAATCATGGAACAACTGGAAAGTGAATAAAGAAAGATAAACAAAAAGCAGGATTAGGTTTCACTCACGAACCAATGCCTGAATCAATAACTAACACTTTGCCAGAAAACTTTAAACACACGATCACTCTCCTGAATAAGGCAAAACTCAAAGTTTTCCAACAAGAACAAGATTTCTGATAATGAAGAAGAGAAAGCTAATGTAGAAATTTTTGAAGAAAAGGATACAGAAAAGATCAAAATGGTCATCAATAAAAGTTAAATCATATGAACCATGACCGGAAAGTTAGAAAATTTTTGTTTCAAAAGAATCTGTGTTGGAGGAAGTCATCATTAAAAACAAAGATAAGACAAATCAAAAAGAAGAAACATCTGAAGACTGACTCTTATGAACAAAAAGATCAAAAAGAGAAAGAAAATGAAAAAGAATCTTCAAACTAAAGATGTTCAATCAAAGTAAAATCAAGTTCCACAAAATCAAGGAACTAGAGGAAGAGAAGAAATGAATCAAGCTAAAATGATCAAATTAAAGAAAATCAGACACAGATAACAAATCAAACAAATAAATTTAAACCAAAAAATTTGTGTAGCTGGTATGTTGAACATGAACTCAATTCAAGATGATAAACAAACTCTAAGAACAAATCGAACTCTGATCTGCAAATAGGTTCAAATCGAAGACTTCCGCTGTCGTTAAATGATTGTGTCTAAGGAATCAAAGAATGAAGTTGTTAGACCCTGAAAGGATCATACTTGCCAACTCAAGAAGTGGTTGGAGGTT
>CM046434.1:46074769-46254292 GCA_025506505.1 Flaveria sonorensis
CACAAACCGAGAGAAATTATGGTTTGGAAAGGTGTAGTGGGCGGCCATGCTTCTTTTAAACATAATAGATTATAGTTTCATCTTGTATAACTTTAGTCCAGTAAATTGGGTTATTTAACCTTTCTTTCTTTATACTTCTTTTTCTTTTCCTTTTAATAAATTTCTGGGTGTTATAGAATAGTTGTGGATAATGCTATCTCATCTCTTACTTAATCTTACATGTAGGCTTAGACCCCTTTTTGGGTTCACTATACTCGCACAACTGAAACCACCCTTCTCCTTAGCCCTTCTCTCCTTCTACCAGTAATGGCCACCGGTTGCTCCAAGTAGTTGAGTCATTCGTCCATCTCGATATCCTCTAGTGGCGTGATCATATCCTCACCGATTGAGCACTTCCTCAGACGAGATACAGAAAACATCAGATGAATTCCACTTAACTCATCGGGTAACTCCAGTCGATAGGACACTTCCCCTACCTGACCAGCAATTCGGAATGGCCCTATATACCTCGGTATTAGCTTTCCTTGCTTTCTAATCAGATGATCCCCTTTCCATGGCGAGGCCTTCATCATTACTCCATCGCCATAGGTCAGTACCGAACTCTTGTCGGGCGCAGTTGATCAAACCATCTTCTTGTGACACTCGGTGTTTGTCTCATAAGCTGCTAGCTAATTCATTCGAAGGTCTACACCTATCCACCTAAGTTTGTCCTGAACATTCTAGCAGGAAACACGTGCTCTCCTAATTCTATCACATAATCCTCTAAGGCATCAGGTAACCTAGTTGACTTACCAATAGCATTTCTACATCGAAGGGCTCATCGATCTTCCTACTTCTAACGTGCAACTCATCATAGGAGGCAGCAGGAATGAAACTACTACTAGCACCACAATCAAAGTACATATGCACAAATTTAATTTACTAGAAACGTACCTGAAGACGACGTCAGAGTCCACTCAAGCCTCCTCCTGGTCATAGCGAATGCTGTAACCTTCATCCTCTGCTCTCCTTCTCAGCCCCTTCCTTGCACCAGAGTTCTCTGGCCCCGACTTCTTGCAGTCTTTGTTCATATGTCCAGTCTCGCCACAGCTGTAACATTTAGCCATGTGGCAGTTCCTCGCCCTGTGGCCCTCTTCCCACACTAAAAGAAGATGTTCAGTCCCACTTGCACTCCCCCACGTGGCCTCTACCACACTTCTTGCATACTTCCTCTCTCCCTGATATCATTTTCCGATCATCGACCCTCATCGTCTTACCTCTAGCCACAAATCCACCATCATTGTCCCGCCTTCCATTCTTATTCCTAACATTGCCCGCTCTTTCTCCACATCCACTATCACCACTCCTCTCGCTCGTCATACAATCTCCCTGCTAGATCGACCACGGACCTAAACGTACCTGGCCGAGCGGCTATCTGCTGTCTGTTGATATCTGCCGGCAGACCTTGAATGTACCTCTTGATCTTTCATGACACAGACGTCACCTAATCTAGCACCAGTCTTGCCATCTCGTTAAACTTCGTGGTGTACTGCTGGTGCGTCATCATTCCCGCCTCCAACTGCAGTAACTCTCTCTCAACTTTGTCAAGCTCCCTATGAGGGCAAAACTCCTCAATTACCAACCTCTTCAGCTCATTCCACCTCATCCTCCAGATTGCCCTAGTACCCTCGGCTTAGACAATGTTGTCCCACCAGCACAAGGCGGAGTCCACAAATGAGTGGGTAGCGAACTTCACCTTCTGATCCTCTCAAAACTCGCTGATATCAAGTACCGCCTCCATCTCACTCACCCAACGGTGAGCAGCCTCAGCACTCCCATTCCCATCGAACGTAGAGGGCCTGCACCTTTGGAATGCCCCATAGCTGGATCCCCCATAGTTTCCAGCATACTTCCTCCTTCTCCTCATATCACCGGAGACAACCATATCAGTCTCGGGTTGCTCCTTCCCCTTAAACCTCCTTCCTCGCCTCCTCGTCTAGCGGTCTTCCTCTTCTCAGCCTCCTTCTTCTCATCTCCTTCACAGTTCTAATAACCTCAGTCACTACAGTCAGCAGAATTGTCTGCATAACTAAATGAACTTCCTCTGCTACTACCTCCCTCATAAGGCCTTAGGATTAGCAATTTCATCTCACCGCCCTGGTGACGAAGCTCGGGCTCTTCAGGAACCATCTCAGCAGTCTTAGCTCTGCTCCTCATGACACCGGTCTAACACCACATCCACCTCGACCTCCACCACGCGAAGCCTCAGAAGATCTAGCACCAGCCATCACTAAATACTACAAGATTCATACACCAACACGATCATTCAAGGTAATAGCTCAGACTATGTCAAGTATAGTATGTCCCTAGTGGCAAGTTATGATTAGTAACTTACTTTACTATTCATCCCCCAAGCATTTCCTATCCTAGCTACGTCAGTATCTAAATCTGCATAAAAGCACATAAACCACATAACACGCGCACATAGTTCCCCTTTTCATTAACTTACATAAAACGTTTACGTAAAACCTTTACCAGCAGGCATGTAGCTACTAGGACTAGCATCACTTTCCTTTGGTCCCATTCTCAGATTAAGTTTAGGTTCTTTTGAAAATATTTACCCAACTCTCTTAAACTTTGGCTCTGATACCAACTTGTAAGGCCCCGTTTCTGGAAACCCCACAGTTGGTCAATCATTGCATAAAAACATTTAAAAGATACATCATTATCGCAACGAAATTTCAAAACTTCTCATTTATAAGTTAAAACATATCATTTCATTACATCATTCATGTAAATTTCAAAATACAACATCATATCAAAATGTGAATGCTAGTCAATGTTCGCAGTAGCTTATGCATCCATGCCTGCACTCCTCGGCATCAACACAAAAACCTGAAACTATTATGCATACAAAAAGTCAGCGACGCTGAGTGAGTTCTAGTTTTATAATTAAAATACTTTACTTTTGTTAAAACAAACATTTTACATTCGTTTGTGATCACACATCATACGTACACCTCGGTAATAATTAGTATTATCATCGTCATTGTTCAACATCATTCAATCATTACATCTCTCACCATCATCCAGATCCTATCTCATGCAATACCCCCGACTCATGCTGGAAAGCTAACATAGTACTGGGGTACACGACAAGGATCCCATCTCGTATGCAACACCCCGACTCATGCTTAAAAGCTGATACCGTACGGGGCCTGTAAACAAACCACCGACTCATGCTCAGAAGCTGAATAGTACCGGGGCGAGCAACAAAGATCTCATCACTCTCACACGCCACACCCCCAACTCATGTTCGAAAGCTAATACTGTGCCGGGGCTTGTAAACAAACCCCTAACTCATGCTCGAAAGCTGACACAGTACCGGGGCGGGCGTCAAAGGCCTCATCGCTCATTACCTCAATTCTCGTTATCTTTCACTTTAGTTACATATACTTTACTTATGCACTCATACATAAGGTAAAGCCACAACATACACAACACAAACATCTTCAACAACACACAAACATGCATAACACAAACGGCATAACCATCATATCATAACAGAACCTACCACAACCACCTACCTCTTAGAATTCCCAGAAATACCTAAGTCTACCAAGAAATGCGGATGAACATCTTAGGCGTATGAGCATCTAAATTCGGATGAAAACAGTCTAGGCGCATGAACACTATGCGAGCGCTTCAACACTATGCAGGCGCATGAATACTGCTTGGGCGCATGAGCAGTGGCGCATGGGCACATTCTGGGTGCAGTCAAACATCATGCTGAAAACTCACGGTTGCTTTAAAAACTTCTGCTCGGTATACATAATAGCCCCAAAACCTAGAAAACCAATAAAAGAGGGGATCTAGAAACTCACTTGAACAGCCTTCGAGTAGAGCACTGCAAACCCGAGACCCACCTGCAGTTCACACCTAAAATCCATAAAAATGAGCACTAAACACCAAAAATCTCGGTCCAAAACTCGAAAATCCAGCTGAAACCGAACAATTACCCAAGAAAACTCACCTTTTGCAGATTCTTCTTCTTCTCTCTCTCTAAAACCGGAGCTTTTCTTTGTTCTTCTTCACAAACCGAGAAAAATGGTGGTTGGAAAGGTGTAGTGGGCTGCCATGCTTCTTTTAAATAATAATATTAAGTTTACATCTTGCACAACTTTAGTCCCTCAACTTGGGTTATTTAACCTTTCTTTCTTTATACTTCTCTTTTCTTTTCCTTTTAAAAATTTTCGGGTGTTACATCACTGCTACATTAAAAGACAACAGCTGGATTGAAGAAATGCAAGAAGAACTTCAGCAATTTAGAAAGCAAAAAGTTTGGAATCTAGTTGATCTTCCTAAAGGTCAATATCCAATTGGTACAAGGTGGATTTTCAAGAACAAACTAGATGACAGAGGTATCATTGTCAGAAACAAAGCAAGGCTGATAGCACAAGGGTATACTCAAGAAGAAGGGTTAGACTATGATGAAGTCTTTACTCCAGTTGCAAGGATGGAAGCTATTAGAGTCTTCCTATCCTATGCTTCACATAAGAAGTTCATAGTTTACCAGATGGATGTAAAATATGCCTTCTTATATGCTAAAATTGATGAAGAAGTCTATGTTATCCAACCACCAGGCTTTGAAGATCCTGATTACCCACACAGGGTATACAAGCTTGACAAAGCTTTGTATGGTCTTCATTAGGCACCAAGAAAGTGGGAAGAAACACTATCTTCTTTCTTGCTCATGCATAGTTACAAAAGGGGAACCATTGATCAGACTCTCTTCCTTAAACATGATCATCAAGACATCTTCGTTGTCTAAATCTATGTGGATGATATCCTTTTTGGGTCAACAAACAAGAGATTATGTGAAGACTTTGAATCTTTGATGAAATTTGAGTTCCAAATGAGTGCCATGGGAGAATTAACATTCTTCCTTGGTTTACCAAGTTCATCAAAAAACAAATGGAATATTCATCAATTAGGAGAAGTTTGTGCACCAAATCTTGAAGAAGTACAACCTTACTGACTTTTCTTCATGCAAAACACCAGCATCAACAATAGATAAGATTGTACTTGATCCTAAAAGGAAATTAGTTGATCAAAGATTGTATAGATCTATGATAGGATCTTTGATGTACTTAACTACCAGCAGACCTGACATATGTTGATGTGTGTGTTTGTGCTAGGTACCAATCAACCCCAAGGAGTCACATATGAATACAGTTAAGAGGATCTTTAGATACTTCAAAGGGAAGCCAGCTCTTGGACTTTGGTATCCCAAAGAAGGAGATTTCAACCTCTATTCATATTCTGATAGTGACTTTGGTGGTTGCAACTACAATAGAAAATCAACAACTGGTGGTGTCAATTCATTGGACCAAGACTTGTTTCTTAGCAGTGCAAAAAGCAAACAAATGTATCTGTATCCACAGCTGAGGCTGAGTACATTGCTGCTTCAGCTGGTTGCTCTCAAGTTTTGTGGTTGCAAAACCAATTACTGATTATGGTTACAATTTCTTCAAACACCAATTCACATTGACAACTCACTGCTATGTTCTGTACTACTAATCCAATGCAACATAGTAAAACAAAAATATAGAAATTAGATATCATTTTCAGAGAGATTGCTCAGAAAAAGGTTTAATCAAGTATCAAAGTGGATACAACAAATAAGCTTGCTGATTTATTCACTAAAGCTTTTGACTCAGTGAGATTTAATTTCTTATTTGTAACACCGGAAAATTTTAAAAGATGAGAAAGAAGGAATAAATGTGTATAAAAGAAAGAAAACACAATTTAACCCTAGTTGAGGGGCTAAATGTGTCAAAAGGACAAAAAGAATAAAAGTGGGTGCATAAAGCAACATGGCCGCCCATGCCAACTTTTCCTTTTTGCAGTCGGTTTTTAGAGAGAGAAAAGCAGAGAACTCTCGGATTGTGAAGAAGGAAGAAGAGGGAAACTGAATTCAAGGTAAGAATTCATCATTTTAAGTTGTTCTTGGCCGGCCTATGCCTCGGTTGCATGCTTATGTGTGTTCTTTGTGTTTGGGTTGTGTTTCGTTGGGTTTTAGGTGTGTGAACTCACTGCATTCGGGTTTGAAGGAAGTCTTGCCCGAAGATTGCTAAGGTGAGTTCTAGATCCCCGGTTTTTATGTTTTAAACCTGTTTTGGGGCTGGAATTGCATGTAACTAAGTTTTTAATATGTCCAGTATTTTGTACCGTAAGTTTGGCCCTGTTCTTTTAGTGGGTGTGTTAGGGCCTGCATGTTTTGCTCGGTTTATGTGGTTGTATGCATGTTCTAACAGATTAGCATGCTAGATCGGTGTGATGAATGTATAAGAATGAGGATTGGGAACTAATTATAGTGTAAGATACGGTTTCGGTTAGTTGATCATCCGCATTAAGTTTGAACATTTGCATAAGTGTTGTTCATCCGCATTAGTTATGTCTTCATCCGCATTTGATGAACACATCGACTATTTTGTTAACCGCATTTATTGTATGTTAATCCGCATTTGTTTGTCCATGAGCATTTGCTTCAGTCATGCGCATTTGCTTCAGTTATCCGCATTTGGTTCATGCGTATTTCTTTGGGACACTTAGAATATTTTCTGAGGTGCTCATCCGCATTTGTGTATGTTCATCCGCATTTGTTTTGCCCATGCGCATTTGCTTCAGTCATCCGCATTTGGTTTATGCGCATTTCTTTAGGACACTTAGAATATTTTCTGAGGTGTTCATCCGCATTTGTTGTATGTTCATCCGCATTTGTTTTGCCCATGTGCATTTGCCGATTCATCCACGTTTGTTTATTCATCCGCATTTGTCTGTTCATCCACATTTGTTTGCTCATCCGCATTTCCTTAAGGAGCAGAATTTTCTGAGATTTTGGGATGTAGAGCTTAAGTGTTAAGAAAGGAGGTTTTATGGGGGACTGTGCTTGTTTACGATTTTCATGCTTTGTATGCTGTTGTGATGATGTTGTTCCATGTTATGTTTATGTCGTGACCTTACGTGGTGTGACGTATGAATATGCTTATGTAAAGTAGTACTTAACGAAAGTGGAAGATAACTAAAGAGAAGTAAGAAAGAATGAATGCATGCATTAATGAACGATCGGAAGTAAGAAAAGTCTTGCAAGCACTGTAAGGAGGTTCACACCCAATGAAGGGTGTTAGCTCAACGGTGTGCGGGTTAGCTACCCCAGAAGGATGCACACTGGGGTCTAGTCTTTGTGACTGACCATACGTACGGGACCATTGTTGCTTACCCCGGTGCTGGGCCTATTTATAGTATTCGGCCCAGTACCCACCTTGTGCATGATGTTTGGGTATAGCACATGGCATGGTCCAAATGATGATACCCGGTGCTGGGCCCGCCTCGGTCATGATGTTTGAAGTCTATTTATAGTCTTCGGTCCAGTACCCGCCTTGTGCATGATGTTTGGGGTATAGCTCGAGGCATTTCCTGGAGCATAGAGAAGTGAAAGTAATAATGATCGAATGAAATGTACGATAAGAGAATGAATGAATGAATGTAAGTTGACGATGATGAAAGATAATAATGAGATTATCCATTTGTACGTATGATGTATGGTCGCTTACGAAAGTAAAGTACGGTTTTAATCGAAAGAAAAGTATTTTATTTATAAAACTAGAACTCACTCAGCAACGCTGACTTTTATGTGTTTCCAGTTGGCAGGTAATGTTGCTGAGGATGGCACGGGGCAGCTACTTGCGTTTTTGGGATGGCATTCATTGTTTAAATTATGACGTTTTTGCATTGTAATGCGAACAAACAATATTTTGTAACGATTATGAATGTTGTATTATTTTGCAAAGGCAATGAATGAAATGATTTTAAATTATTCCGCTGCGTTGTTTTAGTACACCTAAATATATGTTTTATGTTTTATGTGCAATGATTGACCAGCTGTAAGCGTCCCGGGAACGGGGCCTTACAAGTTGGTATCAGAGCCAAAGTTTAAGTGAGACGGGTAAATATTTTCAAAAGAAACCTAAACTTAAACTGAGAATGGGACAGAGGGAAGGGATGCCAGTCCGAGTAGCTGCGTGCCATCAGGTATTTTCTTAATGTTAACCGGTATTACGTGTGCATGTTATGTGATTTATGTGCTTCTTAGTAGATTTAGATACTGATGAAGTCAGGATAGGAAATGCTTGGGGTATGAAGAGTAAAGTAAGTGGCTAATCACAACTGGCCACTGTAATTAGGGACTTACTATACTTGACATAAACTGAGTTGTTACCTTGAATGACCGTGTTGGTGTTTGAATCTTATAGCGTGTTAGAGGATGGCCGGTGGTAGATCCTCGAAGGCTTCTCGAGGTGGAGGTCGTGGTGGACGTGGTGCTGGACCACGGGTCACGAGAGGAAGGCCTAGGGCTGAAGAGGTGGCTCACGAAGAGCCCGAGACCCCTCATCCGGAGGGTGGTGATGAGAGTGCCAATTTAAGGGCCTCAGTGAAGGAGGCGGTGGTGGAAGAGGTTCACCAGGTCATGCAGACGATTCACCGTCTGTGGTGACCGAAGTGATTAAGGCTGTACGAGAAGGAGAGAGGAAGGAAAGGAGGAGACCCGCGGAGGAAAGGGAGCAACCGAGACTGAGACGGTTGTCTCCGGTGAAGAAGAAGGAGAAGAGCCTGTGCAGGAGATAGCACGAGGCTGTAACTATGGGGCACTTCAAAGATGCAAGCCCCCACTTTTGACGGAAATGGCACTGCGGCTGCTGCTCACGGTGGGTGAGAGAGATGGAAGCTGTTCTAGATATCAGCGAGTGTGGGAAGATCAGAAGACGAAGTTCGCCACCCACTCATTCGGACTCGGCCCTATGTTGGTGGGACAATATTGTCCAGGCCGAGGGTAGTAGAGCGATTGGCAGGATAGGTGGAATGAGTTGAAGAAACTTGTGATCGAGGAGTTTTGTCCTCATCGAGAGCTCGACAAGGTTGAGAGGGAGTTCCTACAGCTGGAGGCGGGAACCATGACACATCAGCAATATACCACCAAATTCAATGAGATGGCACGGCTGGTGCCGGATCAGGTGACACCCTTGTCACGAAAGATTACGAGATACATTCAAGGCTTGCCGGCGGACATCCGCAGGTGCATGATTGCCGCCCGACCGAGCATGTTTAGGTCAGTGGTTGATCTGGCAGGGAGGCTGTATGATGAACGGGAAGTGGTGGTGGCTGAGGTGAGTAAGAAAGGTGGTGGTGACCGAAACTGGAACGGGAAGAGGTTTGGTAGGGGTGGTTTCCCGACAAACAACAAGCGTACACGGGTGGATGACCACCGTGTGGTCACATCTGGTGTGGGGTCGAAGAGGTGTGGCAAATGTGGAAAGGAGCATTTCGGAGAATGTAGGCGGGGATTGAATGTATGCTTCCTGTGTGAGAGGACATGGCATATAGCAAAGGATTGTCGTATGGCCAGATGTTTTAACTATGGTGGAGAGGGTCACATGAGCAGGGAATGCAAGAAGCCAAGGGCTGAGAGTTTCGGAGCGAAGAAGACGACCGGAACCGAAGGGCAGAAAGCAAGCGCCAGAGCATTCACGATGACCTAGGAGGAGGCTAGGACGGACACCGATGTGTGTCAGGTACGTTCCTAGTAAACCAAACTCTTGCCTCCGTGTTATTTGATTCTGGTGCTAGTAAGAGCTTCATTTCTGTTGCCTTTTGTGCTAAGTTTCCTTTAAGGAGTAGGAGTATTGACGAGCCCTTCGATGTAGAAACTGCCATAGGTAAGTCTACCAGGATTTTGAGATGATGGAAGGCTGTGTCATAGAAGTAGAAGGTCATAAATTTCCTGTTAGACTATTCATGATGACCTTAGGCAGTTTCGATGTAGTCCTGGGAATGGACTGGTTAGCTGCCTACGAGGCGAATATCGTATGTCTCAAGAAGATGATTGGACTGGCAGCGCCTGACGGGAGTTCGGTGACGATATACGGTGATCGAGTTACTACGATTCCGAAGGTGATTTCAATGGCAGTGGCGGGAAAGTGTATGAGGCGTGGATGTAGTGCCTACTTGGCCTACGTAAAAGATGTTGATATGCCAACACCACAATTGTATGATGTACCGGTTGTGTGTGACTTCCCAGACGTGTTCCCAGAAGATTTACCATGTGTACCGACGGACCATGAGATTGAGTTTCAGATTGACCTGATACCCGATGCTCAACCTGTTGCTAAGGCATCGTATCGGTTAGCCCCCTCTGAGCTAAAGGAATTGATGGAGCAACTACAAGCGTTGCTTGATAAGGGGTTCATTAGACCAGTATCTCTCCATAGGGTGCCCCGGTTTTGTTTGTAAAGAAGAAGGACGGTAGTATGAGGATGTGTATTGACTACCGCAAGCTGAACAAGTTGACTGTGAAGAATCGGTATCCATTGCTGAGGATTGATGACCTATTTAATCAGCTCCAAGGTGCCAGTTGGTTTTCGAGAATAGATCTCCGATCTGGTTACCATCAGTTGAAGGTGAAGGAGCAGGATATTCGTAAAACAGCTTTTCGTATGCTTTATGGACACTACGAGTTCCTCGTTATGTCTTTCGGTTTAACCAACGCGCCAGCTGCTTTTATGGATCTGAAGAATCGAGTGTGTCGGCCGATGTTGGATAAATCAGTGATTGTGTTCATCGATGATATCTTGATTTATTCTAAGAGCAAGGTGGAACATGCCGGTCACATTCGAGAGGTATTAGAGACGTTGAGAAGGGAGAAGTTGTATGCTAAGTTCTCCAAGTGTGCATTCTGGTTGCGCGAGGTTCAGTTTTTGGGTCACGTGGTGAATCCCGAGGGGATTATGGTAGACCCGGCAAAAGTGGAAGCTGTGATGCAATGGAAGTCTCCAAGGACGCCATCCGAGATCCGTAGTTTCATGGGGTTGGCGGGCTATTATAGGAGATTCATTCAAGACTTCTCTAAGATAGCTTCTCCACTGACAAAGTTGACCCGTAAGGATGTGAAGTTTGTTTGGGGTCAAGAGCAAGAGAAGGCTTTCGAAGAGTTGAAGACGAGGTTGACTCAAGCTCCTGTCTTTTCATTACCCGAAGGGAGCGAGGATTTGGTGGTTTATTCAGATGCTTCTTACTCGGGATTGGGTTGCGTACTGATGCAGTGAGGAAAGGTTATAGCTTACGCATCCCGACAATTGAAGGTTCATGAGGTTAATTACCCTACTCATGATTTAGAGCTAGCAGCTGTGGTCTTTGCATTAAAAATTTGGAGGCACTACATGTATGGGACGAAGTGCACCATTTTCACCGACCACAAGAGCTTGAAGTATTTCTTCGAGCAGAAGGATTTGAACATGAGGCAAACGAGATGGTTGGAACTGATAAAGGATTATGATTGTGAAATCCATTACCATCTGGGCAAAGCCAACGTAGTGGCGGATGCCCTTAGCCGAAAAGAGAGACCCGACCGATTCGGGTGAAGGCTTATCAGTTGATTATGACCTCTGATGTGATGAAGCAGGTCAAAGAGTTTCAAGACAAGGCATTAAAAGAAGATCGTCTTAACTCTGAAAGGATGAGAGGTATGGTTGCGGAATTGGGTGAAAACACTCTCGGTGTTAGAACCTGATTTGGACGAATGTGGATTCCTCATTATGGGGATCTACGTGGGAAGATCATGGACAAAGCTCATAAGACTCGATACTCCATTCATCCCGGTGGTACAAAGATGTATCAAGATATGAAGAAAGATTATTAGTGGTCGGGTATGAAGCGCAATGTAGCAGAGTATGTGAGTAACTGTCTTACTTGCTTGCAAGTGAAGGCCGAGCACCAGAAGCCGTACAGGAAGATCCAACCGTTGGATATACTGAAGTGGAAGTGGGAGCATATCACCATGGACTTTATCACGAAGCTACCGCGTACCGTGAAGGGGTACGATGCCATATGGGTGATAGTCGACCGCCTGACGAAGAGTGCTCACTTCCTACCGATCCGAGAGACGTATTCATCTGAGAAGTTAGCGGATCTATTCATCAGGGAGATTGTAACTCATCAAGGTGTACCAGTGTCTATTGTTTCTGATGGTGACACTCGGTTTACATCTAAGTTCTGGAAGAGATTTCATGATGCAATAGGGGCGAGGTTACACATCAGCACGGCTTATCATCCACAGACGGATGGTCAGTCGGAGAGAACCATTCAGACGCTTGATGATATGCTTCAGTCATGCGTCATTGATTTTGGAGGTAGTTGGGATGACCACTTACCGTTAGCGGGGTTCTCATACAATAACAGTTATCATGCCAGCATTGGTATGCCCCCTTATGAGATGCTATACGGTAGGAGATGTAGAACACCCGTTTGTTGGGGTGATATTGGTCAAAGAGAGTTGGGAAGTATTGAGGTGATCGAGGCTACGACTGAGAAGCTTGAAAATATCAAAGCCTTTATGAAGGCAGCCAAAGATAGGTAGAAGTCGTATGCCGATAAGAGACGTAGACCAATTGAGTTCAAGGTGGGAGATAGAGTTATGTTGAAAGTCTCGCCATGGAAGGGGATCATTCGGTTTCAAAAGCAGGGCAAGTTAAGCCCGAGATACATAGGGCCTTTCCGAATCATTGCTCGAGTAGGAGAGGTGGCCTATAGGTTGGTGTTACCCGATGAGTTAAGTGGAATTCACCCTACATTCCATGTATCTCATCTGCAGAAGTGTTTAGCTGATAAAGATATGGTTGTACCACTGGAAGACATTGAAGTTGATGAAAGGCTCAATTATGTGGAGCAACCAGTGGCAATCATTGATCGCAAGGAGAAGAGGTTAAGGAATAAAGTGGTTCCCTTGGTGCGTGTACAGTGGAAGCACAGGAAGGGATCCGAGACTACGTGGGAGACTGAAGAAGAGATGAGGCAGTATTACCCACATCTGTTCAGGGAATAACAGGTTTCGGGGACGAAACCTATATAAGGGGGTGGACTTGTAACACCCGGAAAATTTTAAAAGACGAGAAAGAAGGAATAAATGTGTATAAAAGAAAGAAAACACAATTTAACCCTAGTTGAGGGGCTAAATGTGTCAAAAGGATAAAAAGAATAAAGTGGGTGCATAAAGCAACATGGCCGCCTATGCCATGTTACTTTCACCTTTTTGCAGTAGGTTTTTAGAGAGAGAGAAAGCAGAGAACTCTCGGATTGTGAAGAAGGAAGAAGAGGGAAACCGAATTCAAGGTAAGAATTCGTCATTTTAAGTTGTTCTTGGCTGGCCTATGCCTCGGTTGCATGCTTATGTGTGTTTGTTTGTGTTTGGGTTGTGTTTCGTTGGGTTTTAGGTGTGTGAACTCACTGCATTCGGGTTTGAAGGAAGTCTTGCCCGGAAGATTGCTAAGGTGAGTTCTAGATCCCCGGTTTTTATGTTTTAAACCTGTTTTGGGGATGGAATTGCATCTAACTAACTTTTTAATATGTCCAGTATTTTGTATCGTAAGTTTGGCCCTGTTCTTTTAGTGGGTGTGTTAGGGCCTGCATGTTTTACTCGGTTTATGTGGTTGTATGCTTGTTCTAACAGATTTGCATGCTAGATCGGTGCGATGAATGTATAAGAATGAGGATTGGGAACTGATTATAGTGTAAGATGCGGTTTTCGGTTAGTTGATCATCCGCATTAGGTTTGAATATTAGCATAAGTGTTGTTCATCCGCATTAGTTAAGTCTTCATCCGCATTTGATGAACACATCGACTATTTTGTTCATCCGCATTTGTTGTATGTTCATCCGCATTTGTTTGTCCATACGCATTTGCTTCAGTCATCCGCATTTGGTTCATGCACATTTCTTTGGGACACTTAGAATATTTTCTGAGGTGTTCATCCGCATTTGTTGTATGTTGATCCGCATTTGTTTTGCCCATGCACATTTGCTTCATTCATCCGGATTTGGTTCATGCGTATTTCTTTGGGACACTTAGACTATTTTTGAGGTGTTCATCCGCATTTGTTGTATGTTCATCCGTATTTGTTTTGCCCATGTGCATTTGCCTATTCATCTGCATTTGTTTATTCATCAGCATTTGTCTGTTCATCCATATTTGTTTGCTCATCCGTATTTCCTTAAGCAGACAGAATTTTCTGAGATTTTGGGATGTAGAGCTTAAGTGTTAAGAAAGGAGGTTTTATGGGGGACTGTGCTTGTTTACGATTTGCATGCTTTGTATGCTGTTGTGATGATGTTGTTCCATGTTATGTTTATGTCGTGACCTTACGTGGTGTGACGTATGAATATGCTTATGTAAAGTAGTACTTAAAAAAGTGGAAGATAACTAAAGAGAAGTAAGAAAGAATGAATGCATGCATTAATGAACGATCGGAAGTATGAAAAGTGTTACAAGCACTGTAAGGAGGTTCACACCCAATAAAGGGTGTTAGCTCAACGGTGTGCGGGTTAGCTACCCCAGAAGGATGCACACTGGGGTCTAGTCTTTGTGACTGACCATACGTACGGGACAATTGTCGCTTACCCCGGTGCTGGGCCCGCCTCGGGCATGATGTTTGAAGTCTATTTATAGTTTTGGCCCAGTATCCGCCTTGTGCATGATGTTTGGGGTATAGCACATGGCATGGTCCAAATGATGATACCCCGGTGCTAGGCCCGCCTCGGGCATGATGTTTGAAGTCTATTTATAGTCTTCAGTCCAGTACCCGCCTTGAGCATGATGTTTGGGGTATAGCTCGAGGCATTTGCCTGGAGCATTGAGAAGTGAAAGTAATAATGATCGAATGAAATGTACGATAAGAGAATGAATGAATGAATGTAAGTTGACGATGATGAAAGATAATAATGAGATTATCTATTTGTACGTATGTTGTATGATCGCTTACGAAAGTAAAGTACGGTTTTAATAGAAAGAAAAGTATTTTATTTATAAAACTAGAACTCACTCAGCAACGCTGACTTTTATGTGTTTCCAGTTGGCAGGTAATGTTGCTGAGGATGGCATGGGGCAGCTACTTGTCATTTTTTTGGATGGCATCCACTGTTTAAATTATGACGTTTTTGCATTGTAATGCGAGCAAACAATATTTTGTAACGATTATGAATGTTGTATTATTTGCAAAAGCAATGAATGAAATGATTTTAAATTATTCCGTTGCGTTGTTTTAGTACACCTAAATATGTGTTTTATGTTTTATGTGCAATGATTGACCAGCTGTAAGCGTCTCGGGAACGGGGCCTTAAATTATTTGAGTCTTTAGGCATGATCAACTTAGATTAGTCATCATCACAAAGAAAAGCATGCTCTGTCCTTTAAAATACTCAATATGAAAAAAAATCCATAAAACATATAAAACTTCAAAAATATTGTCTTGTTAATATGTTTTCTTGAAAAAGTAATTCATATCATGGGAAATGATAGCACACTATACCTTTGTTTACTTGCCTGGTTTAAAACAAACAATAAAGACTGATCAGAAGTGATTTGATATATGAGTAGGTTCAGCTAGAGTGGAAAATAAACAAGTCCATGCTTAACATTATGCCAAGGTGACTAATTGTGGGCAATTCCATTTTCAGGAGCAAGCAAGTAAGTCTTATCCTGCTGTGATGAACTTAGTCACCCAAGCACACTATGTTCCGACAATTTATAACCTCTATGTTTGCGCATCATGGACCCTCTGTTTTGCGTGAGCAAAGACCTGGGTTCATAGGCACCTTTGTTTTACGTGAGTAAAGACCTGGTGACCTGATGCTGATCATCAATAAGTTTCAAAAAGGAACAGCTCTAAAGGAATCCAATGTGATCAATTGTATAATATCTTAAAGAGCATAAAAATCATATCAACAGCATTAATAAGATTTCAAAGAAATCTTAAGATATATCTTATGATTTAAGGAACATAGTTTTCAAGTGTGAAAAAGTGATGAATTGACTCATAAATGGAGGACAAAAATCTAATGTGAATTGAATGTGGAGTCCATATTTTTCTATCTTTAATCAATACCAAAACATGATAAACAACAAGACAAGTGAATGTATACTCTTGCTTGAATTTATGTGGATCATAATATTTGCAATCAACACTAGATCTATGTCTACTATCCTCATACAAAATGCTTCAGAAAGTTGCTTAGTGTCATAGTATGATCCCATGTTTAGTTAAATTACTTGTAAATATGTTATGTGTAGTGTCTACTTATAAACAAAAATACAAAAACATTTTGTTTAGGTTCTTTTCTTTGCTAATATGATGGACAGATAATTGCTTTTCATGCTATTCTCTTCATAAATTTTCGCTAAATTCATAAGTTCATGATTAATCACAAATTTAGAGGGAGTAGTCATCAGCATGAAAAATTAGTTTATCACTTTTAAATGAAGAAAATTGGAGCTTGAGCACTAACTTGGCTGCAGGATATCTGAAGTTTTTAACAAATCAATCTCTTGCACAGTTGCCATGAAGCAAAGTCAACAAGGTCCAACAGCAATCAACAAATGATCTAACAAAATGTTAGGATCATACAACAAAAACATAACAAGTTTGCCTTCTGTAGATGTTTTGCGGAAGAATTAACTTGTGGTTCTATGGAAGAATTAACATACGGATAAACTTGATTGTGTATCCAAACAGCCACGGAAGGGTAATGAGGGTTAAGGGTCCCACAACATTAAATAAAAGGATTTAAATATTCTGAGAGAGTATAAATGATATTCTTGACCGCTGTCATTCTTATCCACCTTTTCAGACCTAGAAAATCACTCTCATCCCATAAACCACTCTTTCCGTCAACATTTAAATTACCCACTCCTCACAACCATCCACACTTAAATTTCAACATCATAACATCAAACATACAACATTATCAAGATGGCTAATAGATTTTCAAAAGAACATAATGTTTGTGCATATCTTAACACTAAAAACCCAGTGACTGAAGGGTGCAGAGATATAATCAATTACTTTAGAAGATCAAGAATATCTTATGCATTATCTACGAAAGCAATCATCTATCAATCCCATATGATAGATTTTTTGAGCACATCAAGAATAGAGGAGGAGGACAATGAAAATGTGATTTATTCAACCATAAGAAATGAAGAGTTAAGGATTGATGAAAGAATCATCAGGAGGGTGTTGCAGCTGGGAGAACAAGAAGAGAGACATCCAGATGTGTTTGAGCATGACTACATTAAAAGAATCTTTCGTGTGATGGGATATGATGGAGATTACAAGAATGGAGAGATCAAGAAAGGAAGGTTGTGCAAACCTTATAGGTTTCTGCGCCATACTTATTTGAAGTGTATGTCAAACAGAAAATCTGGGCTAGATAGATTTTCAAGGCACATCTCATCTAGGATAATTGGTGTGTTTGAGGGAAGAAGAAACAATTATGCTAAATACATCTTTGGGTGCTTATGTGACCACATCAGGGTACAAAAAGAAGATAAGATGTACATGTTCCCTAGATTTCTCCAACTGATCATCAATGATGTATTGCCTAACATTCAAAGAGAAGGTGGATTTTTTGTTCAATCTCACCTTGGGAGGTCTGTGCTTAATAAGATCAATGGGCAATATCAAGGAAGAGATATGGAGATGTTTACACATGTAATAGATGAAAATGCAAACATTCCCTAAGAACGTATATATATTGAACAACAACAAGCACCACATGCTGAGTCCCCTGAGCCTATAGAACAAGAACCACTTTCTCCACCACCAACATCTTTGATAAATCAACTAGAAACACCACCTGTTCATCTCAATTCAACATCAAGTGAACACACAACCCTTCTATCCTTCCCATTCCTAATCATCATTGAATACTGCTGTAATAGAAATATTCTCACCTGATCACTTTCAACAATCACCACCACATCCATCACCATAATAAGAACCACTTTCTCCACCATCAACTCCTTTGATAAATCTACAAGAAACACCATCGGCTCAATTGAATTCACCATCAAGTAAACACACCCAACCTTTCTCCCCTTCCCAATCCTAATTATCACTCTATACTGCTGCAACATAACCATTCACACCCGATCACAATCAAACACCTTCTTATCTAAAAACAAAACAAACTTCCTCACCCCTATTTCCTGAACTCACCTCACCAACTAAAAGCCCTGCACTCACTGAAATTATGAATCTTGAAGTTGATAATGATAATGAAATGAAAGATGGTACAATATAATAAATTTGTTTAGCAGCTAAGGTGAAGAATGACAAGGAAGTAGATCAACAAATTGAAGCTGCTTGTGTAGAACAACAAGATGAGAGTGATACTCACTTTGTTGACATCACTGCTCTTGATGAAGATGATCTAAGAGAAGAGGAGATTAATGTGAGTAAAAGATTTTTTGTTGCTAAATATAACAATCTAATCATCAAAAGTAATCAAAAGTTGGAGAAGTTGAGAGAGTTAAAAAGGAAGATGAAGGAGAATGTTGAAACAATTGCAACTCAAGAAGCAACTATCAAAAAGCTAAGAGAAGAAATTCAAACAAATAGTGAAGTGTTTGACACTATGGATCAGTTGGTAACGAGTCCCTTGATTCTGCTGATAATGAAAGAAAAGAAAAGGAAAAGTTTATGTCTGAACTACATAAAGATTTGAAAACTATCTCTGAACAATCAGATCTGCTGAAAGCAAAAGATGAGGAGATAAGAGCTCTAAAGAAGAAGGTGCTTGTACATGAATTCGATATTCATCAAGAACAAATCCAAGAAGTTGCTCAACCAACATCATCACTGGCAGCTAACCTTCCATTGATGAAGCCAAAAGAACCAACCATCAAGTATAACAGAAAGAGAACGTATATGGGAGGAATAAGAGCTGAAGTAATTGTGATTGAAGATTATCCAAAGAAAACAAAAACCATGTCTCCTGAGCACACTCCATCAGCAGATCTATCTACTCTCAAACCAATTCAATACAATGAAGAAGAGAGTGATGCTGAGTGGGATGATTTAACCAAGGTTGAGTCTCCCAAGGCTACTGAAGAAACAAGGTCTGATGATTTGCTTACTACTAAAGACATCGAAGAAAGAGCCCAATTCTCCATATTCATGGATCTTATCAACAATGATTTTCCTTATGACATGGTTGAAAGGATGAATATGAATGAGATGAAGCAAGTATTGAAAGAGTTTGATGCAGCTAGTTTTGTGTTACCTGTGTGTAACTATGAAACCTTCACAAAATATCAATCAATCCAGATGATAAAGCATGAATTAAGTTATTGTGACACCAAAAAGCTCACCAAGTACAACATGATATGTTGGTTGCAAAGCCATAATTATAAGTCTCATGAATTGAAGGGAAGAACTATGGTTGAGCTTAGAAACATGATGCATTATGTGATGAAGGTTGAATTGGAAACTGGTGTTAGATTTAGAACTGGGGCACCTAATCCCGCATATAAACAACAAACAAAACCATCCCCTGCTATGCCAATAGTAGTTGAAAGTAAAGATATGTACAAAGGGAAAAGAAAAGCTTATCAAGGAGCCAAGGGATGTAATTCCTACCAAAATTTGGCCTTTGGGAACAACTGTAAGGGAGATAACTGAGCAAAAATCAACTCTGATTCAATTGTATGATCATCTGACAACTCCAAGATCAACAAAAGAGAACAAAATCATAGCTTGGAAGTTTGACCCAGATTGGGATTGTGCAGCAATCAAAAGAGCATCTGGGATGATTCAATATTTTCCATGGATGGAGATACTCATTTCACTCCCAGATGCAAACATCTCTAATCTACAAAACATCCCAATCACTAATTACCCAATCAATCCAAGAGGGAGAGACTTCTCTATTATCATTGCAAAATTAAGAAACAAATTTATAGGAGATGTTATGAAGGAAGAAAAAAGAGATGATGCAGAACATAAAAGGAGAAAACAAAAACAAAATAGGTCTCAATCTATTTGGAGAAGAGTTGGATATGCAGACAAGAGTGCAGTCCATCACGATCATTGAAGGAAACCAATACTCATATCCATTACTGGATGGGGGTATGTTGAAAGAACAAAAGAATTGGTGTTGCATAGAAATAAAGCTTCTTCTTCCAAGTTACACCTCATACTTGCATGATAAATACTTCCCAAAATTGTCCGATAATATTGCTCAAGGTGACATATGTTTATATGTGAACATTATACAAGTGATAGACAAGCTTCATGCCAAAGCTTACAAAAGAAGAAAATTTGAGTCTGGTCAACTCATGGGAACTGAAATCCCTTCTATCACTGATCTTCAAATTTATGAGCAAGATGAGTTAGAAGTAGTCTCAAACAACAAAGTAATTGCAACATTGACTACTGAAGAAGATGTCCTTGGTCTTAATTTTAAGAGTTTGATGAATATGAGCAGAATGAAGATCAAGTATATGTATCAAGATCAGAAGGATGCTGTTGCATACTTTAACAAAAAGATTTTGGAAAGAGTTCAGGAGATGAAGACATTGAACAACTGATTACAGGTTTCTAAATAGAAGGCATGGGTTCACTCTTTTAGGGTAACATAAATACACATCAATAGACGAACAATACACCAACAACACACCAACAACACACCAACAATACACTAGCAATTAGAACACCAAGAACATCACCTAGCAATTATCATATCAGCAAAAATCAAAACCAATTGTAACCAATTCAGTATTAATGGAAATCATTTGAAGTAATTTTTTTATCATATTACTTTAACTTGTTCTCCATTTCTCTCATCTGTTCTTCGTTGATTTACGTTACAATTATAATTTCTTAAACAATTAATTAAACAATGAGTTGTGATAATTCCGCGATCATTATTTGTTCAATCAAACTGATAAATTCCTGTTTCGATCCTTGGATTCACAAAAACATATGAACTCACCAATCCTGTGTTGACACTTGTAGATGGTTCTTAAAGATTAACATTTAGTCTTTATGTGTCTTGTATAGTTTTTGTCATAGTATAGGGACTATTTTGTAAATATTTGTTTCTTTTGTATTGATAGTATAAGTAGCATAGATAAGGTATGTGTAGGAACCTTAGACACATCTTAGAAGCACCTAAGAACGAATTGTAAATGATTCTTTCTATACTTGTACTTTCTATGCATTCTATCAATGAAACTATGGATTTTTGTGATATGTTCGCATTGAATTGATTACTTGTGTTTGTTAGATTGAATTGTCTCATGATATCATCACAGATCAATCCATTTTGATTCTATCAAATGGTATCAGAGCTGTTGGTTTAGTGATTTGAGTTCTTCAAACTGCCGAACTTTTGAATCACTTGAATCTGTGATTGATAAGCAATTCAATCAAATAATTGTTGATTTCAGTTATGTTTCATCATCAGAAACATGAATTGAATCACAATTTTCAGTTCAATTCGTTCAAATTCAGTGAATTGTTCAAATCAGTGTTCGAACTTGTTCTTCATCAGTCGAACTGATTTTCAAGCCAAAAATCAATTTGTTGTTGTTATTGATGAAATTGAAGATAGAAGACTATTAATTGATCGAATTCCTACCTAATTGGAGGATTTTAAGTCAATTCATCAAGTTTTGAAGGATTTCAGAAGATCTGTGTTCGTTTGAATCTGTTGAAGTTGGCGCATTAGGTTAAAACACTACTGAAAATGGCCTAAGTGTAAGGAGCTTGACAACTATTTTGGCACTTCTCAACTGTTAAGGCGTTTTTGGATCAGGCGTTTTACCACTGTTGGGGCGTATTACAACTGTTGAGGCATTTTTGAACTGTGGACGTTTTTACGCCCAGACGTCTCACTGTTTGGGCGTTTCACAACTGTTCGGGTGTATTTCAGCTTGGGCGTTTCTAAGTCAAGTCAGAAGTATCTCAACTGTTTGGGCGCTTCATCACTGTTTAGGCGCTTCATCACTGTTTAGGCGCATCAACATCAACATTTAGAAATTTTTCAAAAACTTAAAAAAAATTTCAAAAATATTTTCAATTCATTGTTTTAATTCAAAACTTAAAAACAACAAAAACAAATCTTTTTCTAAAATTCAAAATTAAAAATGGTGAAATCAGAAGACTCAAAGAACAGAGTTCCTAAACCGAAGAACAGAGTTGATTTTAAGAATTGATCACTTAGATTGAAACATCACCTTAATTCTGTTGACACTGACTTATGGAAGTCAATAGAAAGAGGACCTCACATTTCTATCACTTCAGATGGTCCTGATAGAGGGTTTGTCTATACTAAAGACTCTCCAGAACCAAACCCTGAAGATGCATTGTAGGGTGATGGTTTAAAGAAAGTTAAGAATGATGTAAAAGCATATTCTCTGATGTGTAAAGGATTACCACTTGAAGTCCAAACTAGACTAGATGGATATCAAATGGGATATACCATGTATAAAGCTTTGAAGATAATTTGTCAAGGTGGTAAGGAGATTCAAGATCTCATGAAGCAAAAACTGAAGAGGCAATTAGAGTTGTTTGAGCATTTATCTGGTGAAACTATAAACCAAATGATGAATAGATTTGTACAACTTACAACTGAGATGTCAACTGCTGGCATAAAAAATGATCTAAAAGATCTAAACTTTAGGCTTCTTAATGCTCTTCCATCTTCATGGAAGCAAACAGTTACACTGTTAAAGCATACAGAGAAATTTCCTATGGATCTTGATCTGTTGATAGCCAAAATTGAGTCTGTTGAAATTGATGAAAGCTCAAGGAATAATGACAGAGCAGCTTTAATGTCTCAGCACATATATGTTGCATCTCTAGCTAGTACTATGGAGAATGCCTTCATGGCCAAAAATGAAAGTTTACCAGAAGAAGAGGGTGACCTATTTGTAGGAGCAGGGTTCTTTACTGATTCTTCCTATACAAGTGCACCTACTTATACATCTCAGCGTCTCCTCCTATGCCTCAAAGTTCTAAACCTCAAACTGAGACTCCATCTGTTAACTCTGCTAAATCTAGCAAAGTTAAAGATGTCATCAACATCCTATTACAAGATGAAGAGTCCAAATCTGCTTTAACTGCTTTTATGGCTAGTTTTCAAGCTTATCAAGGTAGCCATTTAACACAATTAGATCTTGTTTTGCAGGACTTATTTGAAATGGATCCAGATGATGTGGAGGAAATGGATCTGAACTGGCAGATGGTGATGATTGGTTATAGGACTCAGAAACACTCTTACGTCAACAGGAACTACAAGCCAAGTGCTAACAAGACTGTTGGATTTGACAAGTCTAAGTCAAGGTGTTTCAACTGTAATAGTTATGGCCACTTTTCAAGGGAATGCAAAGCTCCCAGAAACAAAGGAGGAAATAGCCAATCAAGTTCAAGCAATCAGAGGTTTCAACAATCATCTCAGAAGAAATTCTAAAAGCCATACCAAAGCTTACCAATGCCTGAAATTAAAGATGAATCAAAGTCATCTGAAGAGCCAAAGAAAGCTCTAGTTGTTAACATTAAAGATGGATATGATTGGAGTGCTTATGCTGAGCAATTTACTACTGATCTAACTTCTAGTTTATCTCTTATTGCAGAAGTTCAAGGAGAAGATTGGTCAGAAGATAGTGATCCAAAGGCTAAATATGATTCTGAGAATGAAGAAGAAAAATACGATTGGAGTAATAAATTTGATCCTAAAGTGGATTCAAAAGAAGTTGTATTGATGGCAAAGTCAGATCAACCAAAGGTTGAAAATTCATCTTCTAACTCTGAGACCTCTCCTCCTAAATATCCTGAAATACCATCAAAAGTAAGAGAAAAACTATGCATAAAATCTTGCTTTGAACATTGAATACTACAGAAATTACTCTTATAAAATCTATGAAATGTTTAAGCAAGAGGAATTAATGCATAATAAACTTAAAAGGGATCTCAAAATATCTGATGAAAAGATCATTTCTTTACAAACTTCATGGAACAAAACTTTGAAAGAACTAGAAATAGTTTCAAGACAACTTGAAGAAATGACCAAGAACTTAGAACAGGAGAAAATAGCACTTACTGCTACTCAAGTTGATCTTGCTAAAGTCAAAGTTCCAAAACAATCATGGAACAACTGGAAAGTGAAAGAAAAGATAAACAAAAAGCAGGATTAGGTTTCACTCACGAACCAATGCCTGAATCAATAACTAACACTTTGCCAGAAAACTTTAATACACACGATCACTCTCCTGAGAATAAGGCAAAACTCAAAGCTTTCCAAAACAAGAACAAGATTTCTGATAATGAAGAAGAGAAAGCTAATGTAGAAATTTTTGAAGAAAAGGATACAGAAAAGATCAAAAATGGTCATCCAATAAAAGTTAAATCATATGAACCACGACCGGAAAGTTAGAAAATTTTTGTTTCAAAAGAATCTGTGTTGGAGGAAGTCATCATTAAAAACAAAGATAAGACAAATCAAAAAGAAGAAACATCTGAAGACTCAAGCTCTTATGAACAAAAAGATCAAAAAGAGAAAGAAAATGAAAAAGAATCTTCAACTAAAGATGTTCAATCTCAAGTAAAATCAAGTTCCACAAAATCAAGGAACTAGAGAAGAAGAAGAAAAATGAATCAAGCTAAAAATGATCAAATTAAAGAAAATCAGACACAGGCAACAAATCAAACAAATAAATTTAAACCAATAAAATTTGTGTCTGCTGGTATGTTGAACATGAACTCAATTCAAGATGATAAACAAACTCCTAAGAACAAATCGAACTCTGATCTGAAAACATATTCAAATTCGAAGACTTCCGCTGTCGTTAAACGATTTATGTCTAAGGAATCAAAGAATGAAGTTGTTAGACCCTGAAAGGATCATACTTGCCAACTCAAGAAGTGGTTGGAGGTTGTTTTGGTTGGAGAACACAGAAGACATCATCAACAAAAGACAACAGAAGACAAGAAAAGACTAAGTATAGAGCACCCGCATTTGTTAATGCGGATGACTAGTGAACAAATACGGACAAGTGTTTGTTCACCCGCATTAACAAATGCGGATCAAGACAACTAATGCTGAACAGAAGTGTTCATCCGCATTAGTCCATGCGGATGAACTGAAGAAATGCTGACAAGAATTGTTCACCCGCATTAGTCCATGCGGATGAACAACAGTAAATGCTGACAAGACTTGTTCACCCGCATTAGTCCATGCGGATGAACAACAGTAAATGCTGACAACACTTGTTCACCCGCATGAACTAATGCGGGTGAGTAAACACATGCAGAGAAGACTTGTTCACCCGTATGAACTAATGCGGGTGAGCAAACAACAAATGCTGATGAAGACTTGTTCATCCGCATGAACTAATGCGGATGAACAACTTACACATTTATTTTGTACTTAGACTACAGTCTCTTGTATAGATTAGGGTTAGTTTAGTCTTTTGTACAGGTAATGAATTCGCCTATAAATAGGGTCACATACCCTAACTTTGTAAGGTTGTTAACTTCAGCAGTAATATTCACAATATTTTACAACATTCACTACGGTTCTTGATTCTCTTACATTCAAGCATTTACAACAGCAATTAATGTTCTTTGATATAGTAATTCCGCTGCTATATTATTGACTCAGTCCACATATTCGATCCTAGGTTGAGTCACATCAACCGAGAATATCATTCTCAGACCCAGTCAATTGGTATCAGAGCCTTGGCTCTTGAATTCATCACAGAATCATCTCAGATTTTGGGTGAAAATTGATTGAACTGTAGACTAAGTTGTTCATCAACAAGTTCTACTCTTCTGATAAACAAACATACTATAATCGAACACCACAAAGTACAAAATCTTCAGATCTGCTACTGTCGAACCCAGCAACACAAAATCAAGAACTTAAAACTCCTTCAAATCGACAAATCTAAACTTAACAGACCTGTTCTTGACCGAAAACAGAAGATTTGAAGAAAAACACACTGTTCGAACTTAAAATCTTCAACAAGTTAAAATCAGTTTAACTAACATGGATTCCTATAATCATACTGAAATTGGTCATGCATCCAAACCTCCTATGCTTAAACACAAATCTGTGTTTAAGTAGTGGAAAATTCGTTTCAGAAACTACATTACATGTGTAGATCCAGACTACTGGATATCTATTTGCAAAGGTCCCTACATTCCACTGTCTCTAAATGCTGATCAAGCTGCTCAGTATAAAACTGCAAGAATTCCCATTGAGGATCCAAACTTAACTCTTGCTGATCTTAGAGCTTATTCCATCCTTACACAAGCACTGAAAATGGATGTTCTGAAAAGATTAGAAAAATATGGAATAGCTAAGGGTGTCTGGGATGCTCTACAGATTATGTGTGAGGGAAGCAGTGAAGTTACAGAAATTAACAAAGACAAGTTGATAAATCAGTATGAGACATTTCATCATACCAAAGGAGAGTCTATCTCCAGACAGCTTCATAGATTTGTGCAACTTGTAAATGACCTTGAAATTATGGGGGTCACTTACAAGGAGAAGGAACTAAACAAGAAAATGCTACACAGCTTGCTGAAAGCTGGAAATAGAATGTTACAATGTTGAAGAATACTCTTGATTTGGAGAGTACTAGCATGGATATCATGATTGCAAAAATTGAGGCTCTTGAACTTGATGAAAGGAGCAGAAATCTGAGTGGACCTCAAGTCATTGAGGCTTACAAGTTTCCATCTAAAACTCATTCTGTTGAAAATGCCTTTGTTATTGAAGAAGAAGACTTTCTGTCATCAAGAGATCAAACAAGAGCAACAGGATTTTGTGCTGCTCCACAACCTCAAAAACAACCATCTTTCGCCCAACCCACTGTATCTCCTAACAACATGCATGATGAGCAAAAATCTAAAGAACAAAAGGCAACTTATAATGACTTTGTTGCTAGCTTTGAAGCCTACCTTGGAGGGAGACTCACATCAGCTCATCTGATTCAAGAAGATCTAAAAGAAATGGATCCTGATGATGTTGAAGAAATGGATTTGCAATGGCAGATGGCCATGATTGCTATGAGAGCAAAGAAATTCTTTCGAAAAGGGAAGAAACTGAGTCTCAATGAGAATACAAAGCTGGGATATGACAAATCCAAAGTTAAGTGTTTTAACTGTGGATTGAGTGGTCATTTCTCTCGGGAATGTAACTCTCCCAAGAGAAGCAACAATAATTTTGAAAGACCCACAACACCAACTTTCAGCCAAGCAACTCTTATTCACACCAACAACAAAATCAACAGCAGCCAATTTAGCAACAACAAAATCAACAACAGCCAATTCAGCAAAGACAACCTCTGCTGACTCATCAATCTTAAGGAAGTAATCAACAAACTTCAAATGCACTTGTCATCAGACAAGATGGAGTTTGTGATTGGAGCGTGTATGCTGAGGAAGTTCAACCAAAGTTTCAGAATCATGCACTTATGGCACATATTAATGATGGACCAACTCCAATGCCATCTGAGGTAAAATCCAATCTATGTTCTGAAAAATGTGTTCTAGAAGTACAGGGGTACAGGGAACACAATCACAAATTGGCTAATAAAATAAGAGAAGAAAAGGTGAAATCAGAGATGTTAAAACAAGAAATGAGAATTTATGAAGTTAAAATCAAATCTCTGTTGTCTGACATGGAAACACTCCATGGTGAAAAGTACACACTTGTGGTTGAAAATGAGAGGTTAACTAAATTGTTGACCAAATAAAAGCTGAGCAATCAGCTATTGAAATGAAACTTGAAAAGTTTCAGCTCTCATCAGTCAAGCTGCAAGAGTTACTTGCGTCTCAAAAGGGGGCTAAAGATATGACTGGAATAGGCTACAAAACTTGTCCTCCTCCATATAATGATAACTACACTGTTATGCCTGAGTCACTTACTCAATCAGATACAAAAGAATCTAAAATTATTGAAACCGAATCAATGATTTCTCAAACAACAAATCCTCAAAACAAACCAGGTGTTTACACTGAAACTAATGAGGATAAAATCATATTGGGTCATCCTATCAAAATCAAAGAGTGCTCAGACAAACCTGTGGTTATCAAGAAACCAAAGAGCCCAGTCAAAGCTATTGTGCCTTTTGTAAAATTTGTTCCACAAAATTTAAATTGAAGCACAATGCTGAATGCTCAGTGAAACCATCTGCTGAAAGCCGATCTGATTATGAGATCATATCTCCTAAAAATTCAAGCAAATCAGACAGGGTTTCATTGAACTTCAAGGATAAAACCAAAGTTCCCGTAGTTACCAAAGGAAAAACCACTTTTGTTCAAAAATCTAAAGTGAAATCTGATTCACCATCTTCATCAAATATCAAACAAGGAAGTGGGTTTGATATCTTTAACAAAGAACAAGTAGAACAATTCGATAGGGAAATAAGGGAATACAGAAAGAAGCATCATCAGTCAACAAAAACAAAGCAAGTCAGAATTGTGAAACAAGCACTCTGATATGACTTCTGTTTCAAAATCAAAGGACAATCAAATATTGTAAATTATGTGATATGTCAAATCACACACAGATGAATGCTACTTCATTGAGTACTGCTCTATCTGTGACATGAACAATCACTCAAAAAAAATTGTCATTTTAACAAATATTATTCATTGTGTGATATGACCAATCACAATACAATTGAGTGTTACTTTAATCAAAAAGGATTGAAAATTTCACAACACAAGCCCATTTCATCAGTTCCAACTGACAAGGTTAGACACAAAAGTCCAACAAACCTAAACAAATCACCAAATTCTCATCAAAATAAAATCAAAGTGATTTCTGAAAAACAAAAATCTGTTCATCCTTTGCACAACAATCAAAAGGAAAGGTTTGTATACTCCTCTGACACATCAGATGAAATTGATGAACTGAAACCTCAAAGAAACAAAGAAAAGGGCTAAAATCATCCTCCTCTAAAACACACACAAGAGGAAAGTATCAAGAAGTAACAGTGATAGATGCCAAGGACAACCCAAGACCATTATGGCTTGGGCTCCTCATTCCAATTAGTTCGTCATTCATACAGGTCCAATAGCTTATGGTACGTGGACAGTGGATGCTCCCGACACATGACAGGAGATAGTTCCCTCCTTCATGACTTCAAGCACATTCAAGGAACTACTTTGGCATTTGGCGGAGATTCACATGGCGGTAGAATTACGGAGAAGGTTCAGTGACGAATGGGATTCTGAGCTTTGACAAAGTCAATTACTGCGAGCAGCTGAACTTCAATCTGCTCAGTGTATCCCAGATTTGTGACAAGAAATATTCTACTCATTTCACCGACACTCATTGCTACATCTTGAAACCATGATTTTACATTCCTAAAGAATGGGTTGTCTTGAAGACACCGAGGAAGAATAATACACATGTCTTGAACCTAAATTCTTCTCGTCCATCAAAAGAGACATGTCTATTGTCTAAAGCATTATTTGATGAATCACAACCTTGGCATAGACGCTTAGGACACACGAATTTTAAAAATATGAATAGATTGGTCAAAGGGAACCATGTAATTGGTCTTCCTCAAAAGGAATTTCATTTTGTTGACCACTGTATTGCGTGTCTCAAAGGAAAGCAACATAAATCATCTCATAAGCCAAAACTTGTGAACACTAACGATTGTCCATTGAAGTTATTCTATGGATCTCTTCGGGCCGACTCACGTCATGAGTATTGGCAAGAAGCATTATTGTTTAGTGATCATTGATGACTTTACTCGATTCACATGGGTCTTCTTACTACTTCATAAGAATGAGGTGCCCCAAATCATAATAGATTTTATAACCAAAATTGAAAATCAACTTGATTTAAAAGTAAAATCTATTAGAAGTGACAATGGGACGGAATTTAAAAATGAAAGCATGAGTTCATTTTGCACCACAAAAGGCATTGTTCATCAGTTCAGTGCAGCTCGTACTCCACAAAAAAATGGAGTTGCTGAAAGAAGGAATAGAACACTGATTGAAGCAGCAAGAACAATGCTTGCTGATGCAAAACTGCCTATTACATTTTGGCAGAAGCAGTTAACACTTCATGTTTTGTGCAAAATCAAACTCTGATAATCAAAGAACACAATAAAGCTCCTTATGAACTTCTTTTTCACAAAAAACATTCATTGGATTTTTGAAGTCATTTGGTTGTCCTGTCTCAATATTGAACACCAGAGACCATTTAGGAAAGTTTGCTCATAAGACTGACGAGGGATTCTTCGTGGGATATTCCTCAGTGACTAAGGCTTTTAGGGTGTTTAATCCTAGATTAAACATCATTGATGAATCAAAAATATTCAATTCAATGAGCATTCGTTTCCCAAATCATCAAATGGTCCTGACTGGTTGTTTGATATTGATTCATTTACAAGATCTTTTGATCAGTTCAACTTGTCAAATGCAGGAACATCAGGGTCAGTTTAAAGAAGAACAGACTTCCCAATGATTCCTCCTTCTACCGATCAAGACAATGAAGAAGTACCCTTACAAGCTGATCCTATCCGGCAAGTTACACAAAATGAAAGTATCTCAACAGATGCTGGTCGCAGTTCAATGCCATCTCCTTCAGCTGAACCTTCAACAGAAGTGAGACATTCAGAACCAACTCATGCACCAGCTATTCTAACATAGATGGAAATAATGAGAGTATTCAGAGTGCTACTGAAGCTGAAGATGTTGTACCCTCTGATTCTGGTCATCTCTCTCCCACACTACAACAACAAGATGCCTCTCACCAAATGATCTGAATGTCTCCAATCTTGATGTGTCCATTGCTGGTGATTTGATTCCAATTACCAGGACTCACAAGAATCATCCAGTGTCCAACATTATTTGTGATTTAGACGAGCGGGTGACACGAAGCAAGTCAAGTATTGCAAACATCTGTTTGTTTTCTTCTTTTCTGTGTCAAACTGTACCCAAAAACATTAAAGAGGCTCTTCAAGACAATAACTGGATTGAGGCAATGCAGGAAGAATTGCTACAATTCAAGAAACAGGAAGTATGGCAGCTGGTGGATCTTCCCGAAGGTCAATACCCTATCAGCACCAAATGGCTGTACCGAAACAAGACTGATGACAGAGGGATTGTCATCAGAAACAAAGCAAGATTGGTAGCACAGGGCTATACACAAGAAGAAGGAATAGATTATGACGAGGTGTTTGCTCCTGTTGCTAGATTAGAAGCCATACGACTCTTTCTTGCGTACTCTGCATCCATCAAATTCACAGTTTATCAAATGGATGTAAAGTGTGCATTTTTGTATGGAAAGATCTCTGAAGAAGTCTACGTGAGTCAACCTCCAGGCTTTGAGGATCCTGATTTCCCTCACAGGGTATACAAGCTTGATAAAGCTTTGTATGGCTTACATCAAGCCCCTCGAAAATGGTATGAGACTCTGTCATCCTTTCTTCTTGACCATGGTTATGAAAGAGGGAAGATTGACAAGACTTTATTCAGAAAGAGAAAAGGGAATGAGATGCTACTTGTCCAGATTTATGTGGATGATATCATATTTGGCCCCACCAACAAACAACTCTGCAAAGACTTTGAAGATCTTATGCATTCAAAATTTTAGATGAGTGCTATGGGAGAACTCACATTCTTCCTAGGTCTTCAAGTACAACAAACATCCAGTGGAATCTTCATCAACCGGTCAAAATATGTGGAATCAATGTTGAAGAAGTTTCACTTTGCAGACTGTCAGTCCATCAGAACACCTGTTGATACAAAAGTGAAGATTGGCCCAGACGCAGATGGCAAATCTATGGATCAGACTCTTTATCGATCCATGATTGGTTCACTTATGTATCTAACAGTCAGTAGACCTGATGTTATGTTTGGTGTTTGTGTATGTGCCAGGTATCAAGCAGATCCCAAGGAATCTCACGTGAATGAAGTCAAGAGGATATTCAGATATCTTAAGGGTAAACCTGCTCTTGGTCTATGGTATCCAAAAGATGGAGACTTCAATCTCTATGCATACACCGACAGTGACTACGGGGGATGCAACTTCAACAGAAAATCCACATCTAGCGGTTGTTAATTTCTTGGTCCCAGACTAGTGTCATGGCAGTGCAAGAAACGGACCAATGTTTCTGTATCGACAGCTGAAGCTGAGTACATAGCAGCATCAGCTTGTTGCTCTCAAGTTCTCTGGATTCAAAACCAGATGCTTGATTATGGTTTCAATTTCTTGCACACACCAATTCATATTGACAACACTGCTGCAGTCTTCGTAACAAACAATCATGTTCAGCACTCAAAAACAAAACATATTGAAACTAGATATCATTTTTTGAGAGACTGTGCTGAAAAAGGTTTAATCAAGCTGATTCAGGTTAACACAGACAATCAACTAGCTGATTTGTTTACTAAGGCATTTGACCCAAGTTGGTTTGAATTCTTAGTCCAATCAATTGGCATGATTAACCTTGATTAACATCAATAAATTATCAAAATTACAAAAAGAAAACAATTTTTGTTGAAGTCCTTGTTTTGTACTTCTTATGGGAGATGATATAATTATAGTAGTTATATCATTCACTGTGCTTAATTCAATATCTTGAAAGACTGACATGACTTACCTGATATGAGGGTAGCCTCAACTTGGAACAGAAGATAAATGCTGTGATACACTAAAGATCACATTCAAGTGTGAATGCATCATCTCAGAGCATGTATGTATCTAACCTATCCATGTGTATGTATGTGTAGTAACCTAAACACACCAGGTCATGATACCTTATGAATCTCATTCACATCAGTTTCTCCTTTGTTTTGCTGAGCAAAGACCTGGGGAAACAAGCACATAGTGCTGATGTCTAGATCCAAAAAAAGTCCCAATATGGAACATATCTAATACGGGTGACAAATAAAACAGAATATAACAAAAAGAATCCCAAAGTGGATCACCTTCCAAAGTGAAGAGCAAAAAGAATCCTAATATGGATCAAACAAAATAAGGATCAGGTAAAAGAATCCCAAAGTGGATCCCCCTTACCAAAATGAATGAGGTTTCATAATTTAAATGACCAGGTATTGAAAGTTGTGAGAAAGTTCTACCATACAGTACATGAGGATAGTTGATCTTGCTATGCTTATGAGTGTGAGGTTCATGTTGAATGTTTTATTAAATCAAAACATGATAAAAATCACATGCATTACAATATTGACCAAGCATGAGTTTAAGAGGACAAATATACCTTCAATCAATAAGCTCATGACAACTTGCACTTATGAAAGATAAGATTGATATGATCCCAAAATTTCAAACAAAAGTGCAAAACAATTAAATAGTTAGGAAATATTGTCCTAAAATTTTATAAAGTTCATTTAAAGTTTTTATCCCGCATGGATATAAACTTTAGGGGGAGTAATAAAATTTTTTAAAAGGAAATATTTACAAAAACATGAAATTTGCAAACATTAAATTGACAACTTTGTCAAATTGATTGTGTCTGTATGGAAATTACTCCATAATCAGCTTCAGAAGATGCATATGCTCCAATATTAGTCAAGTTAGGAATCTGTGTCACATCAAAGATACATGACAATCCAAGCAAGAATTGACAATCTCTGAATTTGAAAAATCTTCGAAAAACAACAAAAATGCAGACTCATCTTCATAAAATCAAAAGCAGCTGTACAAACCAATCAGATTCAGCCACTGTAAAAACATTAATTTTTGACAAAGTACAAAATTTAATGCGGGTAAGTGCATTGGTTAATGTGGGTGAAGGTAACCTTGCCATTTAACCAATGCGGGTAACTGTTTTTTTTGTACAAGTAAACTAATGCGGACAAAAATTGTTCATCCGCATTAGCTACAGTAAATGCGGACAAGTCATTTGTTCACCCGCATTTGCTATAGTGAATGCTGATAAGTTACTTTGTTCACTCGCATCTCAGTAAATGCGGACATGTCACTTGTTCTTCCGCATTTGCTACAGTGCTGAGATTTTTCAAAAAATGCTGATAACTTTGGTCACCCGCATTTGCTACAGTGAATGCGGATAGGTAAAATTAACTCTTCCGCATTTTGTTACTGTAAATGCTGACAAACTTAATTTGTTTCATCTTCATTTGCTACAGTGAATGCGGATAGGTAAAATTAACTCTTCCATATTTGTTACAGTAAATGCTGACAAACTTAATTTGTTCATCAGCATTTGCTACAGTGAATGCGCATTTGCTACAGTACAAAACTTTTCAACACTTAGTAAAATTTTTGTGAAAAGTATGAGTTGTAATATACTCATCTAATGTGAGTCATTTATTACTTTTCAAATTTTGAGTAATCTTTCATAGTGAGTCGAGTGCCAGAAAACCGTTCTTCTTCTGAGTTCAAATCTATACTAATCAAGCTTCATTTTGTTCAAATCCATCATAAAAACAAACAACATTGTCTGATTAAATCAAAGTATTGTTATCTAAAAGGTGATTATCAGTTTCTTACATACTTCGACTGTCGAACAAAATTTCATGAAATGGAACCCTAATCTTGTGAAATGCTTTAAATACAATCAAGAACACTGGATTTAGATGAATGACAAAGTTCATTAAAACCAATGATCAGTGTAAACATCAAAGATTTCATGTGGTTCTAAGAACACATAAAACATCGATGAACAGGGGATACTGGTGTATAACAATGTTGACATCACAACCTGTTAAAACACAATCAAAATCAGTATATCCCAACACAAAGAAACAAAATTTTGAACTGTTCTTCATGAAAAAAATCAAAAGCAGGTCAAATAACCAAATGTAACAGTAACAAGCAGAATTCATTTTGACCTAAAAAGTCAAAATTGAACAAATCATACACAATTCTCACTAATTCATAATCTCTGTGTGCAGATTACATAATGGCTAACCTGACTTGGAGCAAGCTCCATAATGTCAGTGGTTTTCTTGATTCTGTATCCCAGAAGCTAAAAGACTCAGAGACTTGATCAGGTTCATAGCCACAACAAGAGTGGCTCATGCCATATCAGTGAGACCTGTAATCTATAAGAATTACATCAGATCTTTCTGGGGAAATGCAAAAGCTTTGGATATTAATGGAGAGAAAGAAATCTCAGGAAGAATATCTGATGATCACACTCTGGTGATATCAGAACAATCTGTTAGAGAATGCCTTCAATTTCAAAATGATCCAAATTCTCCAACTGAATTTGATGAAGAAGATATCATGTCGTTCTTTGCTGACATTGGATATGAGGGAGGATTTGAGGCAAAACAGATAGTGAAAGGATTGGTAGATGTGCATTGGAGGTTTCTCATTCATTATATCCAACACTGCCTATCTAAAAGAAAAGCTGGGTGGAATGACATACCATTAACTACATCTTCACTGGTCTGTGCCCTCTGCTCTAACAGACCCTACAACTTTTCAGCATATGTCTTTAATGGAATGATGTCAAATATTCAAGAGGGGAGAAGGAACATGTTCTTAATGTACCCAGATTCATTCAGTGTCTTATTAATGAAGCCTTTCCTGATCTGGTTTTAGAAGGCCCCATTCTTGAAGTTCCTATTATAATGCCAAATCTTTGAAGTACATAAAGAAGAGAGATCCAAGAAACTTCTATAGTGGTGCTTTCATTCCACTCTTACCTTGGATGAAACAATAAATAGATCCCCAAAATGATGTGCCAATGGAAGAGGAACAACTACAACACCAAGAACCAGTTGTACATGATGATATTCCTATTGAGGAACCTGCACAAGAAATGGCAGCTGATGTTCCTGATGATGAACCAATTCATGAAGTAAATGTTCAAGAAGAAGCTCCAGAACAATCAGTGGAGTAGGTTGCTGCTCATGATCAACACCATGTTGATGAGCATGCAGAAACTGAAGAACACATTATACCAATGTCACCTTTGATTGGTGATCCTCACACTGGTGAAACACTACAAGAAGCTGTTGTTTTATCTCCTTTGAGGGTTGATCCCATTATCCCATAATCATTCTCTCCAATTCATATACAAGAAGATTCACAACGCAGTTAACCACCTGAAGCAATTGCTGAGGCTGGGAGTTCTGGTGAATCTATCAGCTCCTCAAAATCTTCTAAATCTTCTGATGATGAAGAAGATAATCAACATACTATGCCTCTACCACAGAGACAACTTGTCTCTGAAGATGCTCCTTCTGAGAGCTTTGCAGAATTAGAGGTGAACAGACCTGATGAAAAGATAGGATGATATCTGATCTCTTAGCCAAAATGTCTAGAATGGAGAAGACTTTGGATAGAAGGACATGGATAATCAATGATAGAATCCTAGAGTTGGATGAAAAGGAGAAAGAACTGAGTGAATTAAAAGCCAAGTATGATGCTGATTTGAGAACAAAAGATGAGGAGATCAAATAGTTAAAAGCCTCTTTGGAGATGTCAGGAGAAGAAATCAGTGGTCATGTGGACACTGTGGCTATTCAAACTGTAGCTATGGAAGATCAAGAGCACATATTGGAGATACAAACAGAACTATTACTGATCTGAACAAACAAAATGTGGCTTTGAAGAAAAGAATTGATGAATTGGATCTGATTGCTCAATTAAAGGCTGAATTTGAAAGAGAAGCATCAAAACATGAAGCTGATGAAACTGATAAGGAAGTTCATTCACAACAGCAAGAAACCAATGGTGTTAGAGATGATGATAGCTAGGAGATGGTAATACATTCTGATCCATCTACTGAAAAAGAGGCCATGATGAAAGAACTAATAGATGACATGGACAGATTCTCTTCAAGTGAATTCATTATAGATGAGGAATTCTGGGATTACATCTAAAACACCAAATCCCCCTCTGAGTCTATAATTGTAATTCCATCACAACTTATGTCAATAGAAGAAGAACTGAGAATGCAGCTTGTTCCTGCTATTGTATTGACTGATGACCAATAAAGTTTAATCAATAGACTTTGTGATGAATTCAAAGAGAAGGAAACAGCTGAATTGAACAGACAAGAAGTTGAACAACAAAGAATCACTGCTGAGCTTAAGGCTGTTGAAGAAAAACAACAGGCCAAATCTTATGTAGCTTCATCATCAGGACCAAGAGTGATCACATACACAAGAAAAAGGAAATACTTGACTGAAAAAGCAAAAGGAAAACTTCCTATGGTTGAGGAAGAACAACCTAGGAAGAAAACTAGAGATGATCCTAGGAATTTGGCAGCAATTGCTGATTTTTAGATGAACATGAACAAGCTGAGAAGGAGTTGCAGCATACTTTGGAAGTGATTATGTTGGAAGAAGGAGAAACTGAAGATGAACAAACAAAGAAACATAATCACATAAGGAGCCCATCAATTATTAAGCCATCTGTAGAAAGCATGATTGAAAAAGCAAAGTCTGATGATCTCATGATTTATGCCATGTATCTGATAAACCATGGTTATGATGCTAACATTGTGTTTAACATGACATATGAGGAGATTGTTGAGGAGGTAAAGAAGATGGAAAAGCTGCTAGATCCTACATATGTAACAGAATATAAGAAAACAAAAGAGACTGAAAAGCCAACATCCTCAATCTTCAAAACAGCAAAGAAAGATGACCAACAGTTTGTTTTTCCTGATCCCTATAACAGTCAGATAGGGAAATGAAGGATTATCTCAACAAACAGGGATTTACAAAAAGAAAGTTATGAAACATGAAGACTAATTCACTTCGGGCTGCTATGTTAAGAATGATTAATAAAAGAAAGATAGAATGAAAGCAATTGAAGAAGAAGTAATTTCCCAGAAGCCCAGAACAAGACCTTCTGCACAAGATGTAAAATTGAATACAAAAGAGAAAGATGTTCTGGCCCCTATTCTGCACAAAAACCCAGAGTGGTTCATTGAACCTTCACAACTGAAACTTCAAGAGGGTTTAACCACTGCTGAGATGATTAGAGGGGTATCTACTCCTAAAGGAAAAACAGATGTCAAAATCATTGCCTAGAAGTATGATAGCAGCTGGAATATGTTCATGGTCAAGAGAATCTCAGGCCTGGTGCAAATCTTTACAGAATATATAGCCTTAGTCAATGCCATGAAGGTCTATGACTTAAAAGAATTGGCTGAGTTAGATCTGATCAACTGTGATAGAATGTATAGGGGTTAGGAATTTTTAGATATTCTGAAGATGTTTAAGAGAACCAACAACTTCAAGTCTCTAAAAGCCATCTGTACTAGAAAAGACAAGTCTTTCAGAAATCCCCTTAAACAAAGAAGAAAGAGAGAGGCAGAAGAGGTAGTGTTCCCTGAGCTGCATGTGAAACCAACAGAATCATTGAAACGAAAAATGATTGCTGGAACTCAAAAAACCAAACCAATTTCCAATGTGTACTATGATGAAGAATCCTATGAGTTGGTGATTGAGAGAAAGTGGGAAGGAAATGAAGCCCCCGAGATTAGAATTTTCAGTGGTTATGAGGTCAGACTGCTAGATGAGTCTTACATACACTACATCTTCACAAGACACTTCAGAGCCCTCAAAAATAAAGCTGCGGAAGATGATCTGGAGTTTATGTTAAAGTGTGTTAAGATCTTGAAGCTGGCATTTGACAGAATCAACAACAAAAGGGAACAAAGGAAGAAGAGAAAGGTGCCAATCCAGATGGGCAATATTGTTAAGTTGGAAGTTGATGCTAATGCTTCACTGGTGATTCATAGAGATGGGTTATCTTCTATTTTAGTTTGGGAACCCATCTCTTTGAAACAAATGTCCATTGCTTCTATTCTTACAACAAGTGAGATGAAGATTCATGTGCTAAGTAGAGAAAAAATGAAGGAAGCTAGGGATTTTTCAAACATGATAAAGGCAATCCTCAATCCTTCCCTTTCAGAACCTGAGGTACATCATGAAGATGCTACAACAATCTCTCCAACAACAGTTCAACAAAAGACATCACATCAAGACCGACCAGAATCTTCACAACCACCACCACCATCACACTCTTGAGGAATCTAGGCTGTATAATCCTTAGGGGGAGTATTGTTAGACCCTGAAAGGATCATACTTGCCAACTCAAGAAGTGGTTGGAGGTTGTTTTGGTTGGAGAACACAGAAGACATCATCAACAGAAGACAACAGAAGACAAGAAAAGACTAAGTATAGAGCACCCGCATTTGTTAATGCAGATGACTAGTGAACAAATGCGGACAAGTGTTTGTTCACCCACATTAACAAATACGGATCAAGACAACTAATGCTGAACAGAAGTTTCATCCGCATTAATCCATGCGGATGAACTGAAGAAATGCTGACAAAAACTCGCTGTTTGGGTTTTCACAAGTTAAACAAATCTATTTTATCCTTATAAAATAGAAGAACGCAGCGGAATATATATATGATTTTAAACTTGTTACAATGAGCTAACTTATATATAAAACATTTTTATATAAAATCAGTCAAAACCCATATGGATCGATATATGAAATCATGCTTACAAACAACCATAGAAGGTACGAAGAACTACCTTCAACAATGAGGTGGCAGGAGGTGAACGAGGATGGCAGCTCCTAAAGCAAGAAGCCTCAAGCTGATCTACCCACGAGCCACCAACAAGAACACCGGTTGCTAGAAATTTCACTTATACAACTCCCTTTTATATTTCTCTAGACCGATCGAGAGAAAAAGGGTCCTTACACTTTTCGTGTTCTCAAGTTGTGTGTTTAGAGAGATCTGCAAGCTATCTTATATTGCATGTCCTAGGAAACATAATGTTCAGGAGAGAGAAAAGTGGGTGGGGCCCAGCCCCTTAACCCATCCGCATTTCTCAGAACAACATCCGCATTAGTTAATGCGGATGAAGTTGTTCTCCCACAATTGTAAATGGTCATCCGCATTAGCTAATGCGGATGTATGTTTCCATCAGCATTTCCAGAAATGCTCATCCGCATTTGTTCCAAAACAAATGCGGATAGGCTTTGTTCACCCGCATTTGTAAATGCGGATAGTAAACATCATCCGCATTTGTTCAACCACATCAAATGCGGCTGTGTTAAACGAATGCGGATAAGTAAACATCATCTCTCTTTGAAATAAATTATCCATATAATTTTATACAACATAAGTGTAAATGTTTGGAAACCCAATTTCCAAATATTTAAGTGTTAATATTTATTTATATGATCATATCATAAAACAAATATCTTTGGTGTTTGTCTAGCTCGTTATTGGGTATGACCCGACTTGGATCATGACATACTAGCCACATCAATTCAATATGTATTTTGGGCAGATCATTTCCATCAATCTCCTACTTGCACAAGATACATAGAGGATTGATGCAAGTAGCAAATACCGCCTAACAACGGTTTACTACCCCTAATATGCATGACTAAGTGCCATTCAATAACATCATTCCTTTCAAGTCCCTTACTTGAACTGATTTAGGTGAATCCAACATATATCCTTTTGTTTCAGATGTCATGTTGAATCCAGGGACACAAAATGATCATTCCCTGTTGATTTAACTTTATCAGGCCTTAGACATCATACTCTCAATGAATAAGAGGAACAAATCCCATCTTGACTACATACGTTTATCACAATCACCTTGTATCACACCATTGTCCATTATTTCAGAACAGTGAAGAACTAGATCAAGGTATAATATTTGGTGAATATCAAAACCCAATATGTATCTCAGGTCAGAGGACACTATGATATTTTCCTCTCAAATTTACTTATGATCAATTATAAAATTCCATGCAGTAACATTTGAGAGCGGGTCAGTCCAATATTTGTATCCCACAAATATCTATGAACCTTGGTAGCAACCTTTTGCTCTATATTCATACCTTATGAATATCTACCAATACATGTTCATAATAGTCTTACATTCATATTTGTTCCCACAAATATAACCGACTACGGACATTTAGAATAATAAACATATTCATGGATGTAAACATGCTAAAATGGAACATAACTCAAAATGTCATAAAATACAAAGAGTTAGTATTACATTCGTTCCAAAGTTAAAATACAAAACAGATCAAATCCAACCACTAGAATATCAAAGTCCTAAGGCACAAGTATGACTCTCATGCTTTGCCCTTTCAAGGAGCTTCGTGAGTGGATCCGCAATATTTTGATCTGTGTGAACTTTGCGAATACATATCTTTCCCTTTTCAACTTCATCCCTTATGTAGTTGAATCTCCGCTCAATGTGCCTTGTCTTTTGATGTGCACGGGGTTCCTTGATTTGAGCAATCGCACCCTCGTTATCACAAAAGATCTCTAGGGGGTCTTGAATGGTAAAGACTACCCCTAGATCGGCAATAAATTTCTTTAACCATGCAGCTTCTTGAGCTGCCAATGAAGCGGCGATGTATTCGGATTCTGTAGTGGACAATGCTACCACGTCCTGCTTCGAGCTCTTCCAGGACACTGCCCTCCATTCATAATGACGACATACCCCGATTGTGATCGAGAATCATCTCGATCATCTGGAAGCTCGCATCTGTGTAACCTTTTACAACGAGCTCCTCCTCACCAGATCCATATATTAGAAACATATCCTTAGTCCTCCTAAGGTATTTCAATATACTTTTAACAGCCATCCAATGGCTATTACCTGGATTCTGTTGATATCTACTTGTCATGCTTAATGCGCATGACACGTCCGGTCTAGTGCATATCATTGCATACATGATGGATCCTATAGCAGATGCATATGGGATTTCCTTCATTCTTTCTTGCTCATCCTTTGAGTTCGGACATTGAGATGTACTCAATATTGTCCCTCTTTGAATAGGTACCATACCTTTCTTAGAGTTTTCCATCTTGAACCTTTTCAAGATTTTATCAATGTATGCACTTTGGTTTAAACCTATCAACCGTCTTGATCTATCCCTATAGATCTTTATTCCCAAAATATAGGCAGCTTCACCAAGATCTTTTATGGAAAAGCAACTTCCAATCCAGGCTTTAACACCTTCCATGGTTGGAACATCATTTCCAAATAGTAGTATGTCATCAACATACAATACTAAGAATGTGATAATGCTCCCACTAGCCTTTTTATACACACAAGCTTCATCAGCGTTCTTGATGAATCCAAATTTCTTGATCTCTTCATCAAAACTTTGATTCCAACTTCTCGATGCTTGTTTCAATCCGTAGATTGATTTCTTTAACTTGCATACTTTATTAGGATGTTTTGGATCGACAAAACCATCAGGCTGAACCATATAGACAGTCTCTTCAAGATGTCCATTAAGGAAAGCGGTTTTGACATCCATTTGCCAAATCTCATAGTCATAATATGCAGCTATGGCAAATAATATCCTAATTGACTTTAGCATTGCCACAGGCGAGAATGTTTCATCATAATAACCCCTTGAGTTTGAGTGAAACCTTTTGCTACAAGTCTTGCTTTATAAGTATCCAAGTTTCCATGCATATCGGTTTTCTTCTTGAAAACCCACTTACATCCAACCAGTTTGGAGTTAACTGGTGGTTCAACCAATTCCCATACTTGGTTGTCATACATGGATTGCATCTCAACATTCATGGCTTCTAGCCATTTGTCACAATTCGAATTGGACATTGCATCATGGTATGTAGTTGGTTCATCCGAGTCAACCACATAGCATCCATTCATGAAAAATCCATATCTTTCAGGTGGAATGCTAATTCTACCAGATCTGCGAACGTTTTGTGTGTGTTGATCAACCATTTGATCATTATCAACAACCTCTTGTTGATCGCTAATTTCAACCAAACGTGTATTGGCTTGTGGTTCTTGATCCTCATCAATTTCCACTGTTCTATACGTCGTTTCTTCCATAAGAAACTTAGTTTCTAAGAACTCAGCCTTTCTAGCAATAAATACCTTTTGCTCGGTTGGATTAAAGAAGTAATATCCCATACAGTCTTTGGGATATCCAACAAATATACACTTAATGGATCGACTTTCTAACTTGTTTTGGGTGTTCTGCTTCACATAAGCTTCACAACCCCATACCTTTAAATATGATAGTGATGGAACTCTTCCATGCCATATTTCAAAAGGTGTCGTATCCACTTTCTTGGTTGGGGCCATATTCAAAATACGAGCCATGGAGAGCAATGCGAAACCCCAAAATGATAGAGGTAGTGAGCTTCTAGCCATCATAGATCGAACCATATCCAATAAGGTTCGGTTTCTCCTTTCAGACACACCATTATGTTGCGGTGTTCCGGGTGGAGTAAGTTGTGAGACAATCCCACAACTCATAAGATGATCTTGAAAAGCATCACTCAGGTATTCACCTCCTCTATCTGAACAAGAACTTTGATTGTTTTATTGAGTTGATTTTCTACTTCATTCTTAAGATTTTGAACATTTCAAAAGCTTCATGTTTGTGTGTCAACAAGTACACATAACCATAACGACTATAATCGTCGATAAAGGTAATGAAGTATCTCTCACCATTCCTTGTCATTGTCTTAAAAGGACCACATACATCCGAATGTATGATTCCTAATAAATCCTTTGCCTTTCGTTAGTACCACTAAAGGACAACTTGGTCATCTTTCCTTGTAAACAAGATTCACACTTATTAAATGAACCATTTTCATTTGTTTCCAAAAAACCATTCTTTTGAAGTGTTTGAATCCGATTCTTGTTTATATGCCCAAGACGATAATGATAAAGATGTAAATCACTTAAACCCATTTTAAGTTTCTTGGTGCTTGTTTGGTATAACGAGTTATCATAAACCAATTCATAGATACCATTATAAGGCATAGCCTCAAAATAAAATACATCATCCATAAAAACACAAATACCATTGTTTACAAACTTTAATACATAACCATATTGTTTTAAAAGGAAACAGAAATTATGTTCCTAGTCAAACTAGGAGCATACAAGATGTTTTTAAAGACAACTTCCAAACCATTTGGAAGCTTCAAAACATAGTCTCCTTGGGCTTCAACATCAACTTTTCTCTGTTGCCCATGTAGAGACTTGTGTTCCCTTCTTGAAATGCTTATTTCTTTTGAACCCCTAAAAAAATTGCAAATATGAGTTCCACATCCGGTATCCAATACCCATGTGTTTGAAGAAATAACATTCAATTCAATATGAATCATGAAAGTTGTACCTGAGGTCTGCCCAGCATCCCTCTTGTTTCTCAACTCTTTGAGATAGTTTGGACAATTCCTCTTCCAATGTCCTATCTCACCACACTCAAAGCATGGATCGTTCTCCGTCACCTTAGGCTTCTTAAGCTTCGGTTTTGGAGGTTCAGTTCATGCCTTTCCCTTACCCTTTCCTTTGATGTATCCCTTTCCTTTAGCAAGATTTGCCTTGGGATCGGGGTGTTGCCTTTTCTTGTTGCCTCCCTCATTGATCGTGAGGACGGGTAAAACACTTTTACCCATCCCCGCCTCGGCCGTTTTGAGCATTGCGTGAAGCTCACCAATGCTCTTGTCCCACCCGTTCATGTTATAATTCATGATGAACGTCTCAAACCTTTTAGTTAGGCCATTAAGGATCAAATCCGTGGCCAACTCTTTTGAGACAGGACAATTTAGCCTTTCAAGGCGATCAATGTGGCTCTTCATCTTAAGTACATAAGATGAAACCGATTGAGTTTCTTCCATGCGACATGCATGAAGCGCTCGAACCGTTTCGAAGCGTTCTACCCTTGCTTGTTGAAGGAACATTTCCTTCAACTGGGTAATCATGTCGTATGCCCCATGATGCTCTAAATCCTTTTGGAGCTCGGGAATCATAGTTCCCAACATGAGGCAAGAAACCTGCACAGAATCCTCATGTGCTTAACCCAATCGTTATAGGCCTCAACATCATTAACGTCGGGTTCGTCGGGAATGGGATCGTCTAGTGTAAGATTTCTTTTCTTGCTTGAGAACGATTCTCAAGTTACGAAACCAATCCATAAAATTATTATGGTTAAGATGATCCCTTTCTAATATAGTTCTTAGTGATAGGTTATGGACGGTCGGGGTGGGAGCGTTGTTGTTGGCGGCCATTTCTACAAACAAAGTTCATTTTTAGTATTTCCGAAAATAAAACTTTAATTATTAATACCCCTTCTCGTCTCATAGACAATTAATAATTAAAATCTAGAATCCAACGTTACATTTAAATAATGGTTAGGTGACCTTTATCCCATCATTTAAATTAACAAGGTAGTCAACACTTGACAATTGCAACCCTTTGCAACTTCTAGTTTTATAGGATCGGTTAAACATTTTTATGTTTAGTTGGCATGTTTAATCCCATCAACACCATTGTACACCATGCTTCGGTGACCCTATTCACATGGTTTCCAACTCAAGTTGTCCTACTTACACACATGTGTGAGTTTACACATACAGTGGTTAGGTGACCTTTATCCACAAATATGTTAACCCCACCTCAAACACACAAGTTCCCTAAGAGTGGTTAGGTGACCTTTATCCCACAAATAGTTCCCAAGTGATTCGAGTGTTGTGTAAAAGGATGGTGTTAAACTTGTTTCAAAAGGGATTTTAGTTTTCATTAATTCTAGTTTTGAAAACTATTTTACACCTACCATTTGCATGCATTCAAATGTGTGGTACCAGTGTGAAACAATTTTAAGGTTCTTTCAATAAAACCAATTTTATTGTGAACACATTAACTTTTAATAAACCCTTTTATTACCCATGTTAATGTTTTATAAGAACCAATTTTATGCTTGTTGTTGATTTTAAATTGTTTAAACATGCATATCCATATATCACAAAACAATAATAAAACAACCACACAAGCATCACATGAGTCCATAACCGTAGCCATCTAAGCTTAACATCACTTGTTGACCAAAACAAGTGAGTTAATAAAGTCTTTTCTAAGGGTGAAAATGACACAACATTTGTGCCGGTGAACTCCCACTTGATCACGCATCCAAATGTTTCAAGTGTCCACCTTGTGTTGTGACTCTTCCAATCCATTTGGGTCTCCATTTAGGCTTTGACTTCAGCACCAAACTCCTTTGGGCCTTCATCTTCTCCTTTCAGTTAAAACCGAGAAAGTAGTCTTGTTGCAGCTTCTTTTACAAAACATATTCTAAATACAATTTTCCTAGTAAAAGTGAAGTGCAACTAGCCTATTTATTTACATACCAAATGAAAAATATATAAATTACATACCCAATAGGAAGAATAAACATGTTTAATTATTACAAACCATTTGAATAATTAAAACAAATCACAACACATTATCCACAGGTCTCGGCTTTGGTTATGAACAAATAAAATACATATCCACATATGTAAGCAAAATCCAAAAGCATCCCCTTTAACCATAGATTCTCGGCTGAAGCATAAATAGCCAAGAACCATGGTTTTGTTTCCAAAACAAAATCATCCAAATGATATAAATTTTCCAAGATTCCATATCCATGTCTAAATAGATCTTGAAAAACAGGGGATACTAGGGGTGAAGCCTCTCGGCTTTTGGTGAATCATCACCAAGAAACTGAATTTTCAGTCCAAATGAAGCATGTATCCATATAACCAGCTCTTGATGCTATTGTTGGGTTTTCACAAGTTAAACAGATCTATTTTATCCTTATAAAATAGAAGAACGCAGCGGAATATATATATGATTTTAAACTTGTTACCGTGAGCTAAATTATATATAAAACTTTTTTATATAAAATCAGTCAAAACCCATATGGATCGATATATGAAATCATGCTTACAAACAACCATAGAAGGTACGAAGAACTACCTTCAACAATGAGGTCGGCAGGAGGTGAACGAGGATGGCAGCTCCTAAAGCAAGAAGCCTCAAACTGATCTACCCACGAGCCACCAACAAGAACACCGGTTGCTAGGATTTTCACTTATACAACTCCCTTTTATATTTCTCTAGACCGATCGAGAGAAAAAGGGTCCTTACACTTTTCGTGTTCTCAAGTTGTGTGTTTAGAGAGATCTGCAAGCTATCTTATATTGCATGTCCTTGGAAACATAAAGTTCAGGAGAGAGAAAAGTGGGTGGGGCCCAGCCCCTTAACCCATCCGCATTTCTCAAAACAACATCCGCATTAGTTAATGCGGATGAAGTTGTTCTCCCGCATTTGTAAATGGTCATCTGCATTAGCTAATGCGGATGTATGTTTCCATCAGCATTTCCAGAAATGCTCATCCGCATTTGTTCCAAAACAAATGCGGACAGGGTTTGTTCACCCGCATTTGTAAATGCGGATGAGTAAACATCATTCGCATTTGTTCAACCACATCAAATGCGGCTGTGTTAAACGAATGTGGATGAGTAAACATTATCTCTCGTTGAAATAAATTATCCATATAATTTATATACAACACAAGTGTAAATGTTTGGAAACCCAATTTCCAAATATTCTAAGTGTTAATATTTATTTATATGATCATATCATAAAACAAATATCTTTGGTGTTTGTCTAGCTCGTTATTGGGTATGACCCGACTTGAATCATGACATACTAGCCACATCAATTCAATATGTATTTTGGGCAGATCATTTCCATCAATTAGTCCATGTGGATGAACAACAGTAAAAGCTGACAAGACTTGTTCACCCGCATTAGTCCATGCGGATGAACAATAGTAAATGCTGACAAGACTTGTTCACCCGCATGAACTAATGCGGGTGAGCAAACAACAAATGCTGATGAAGACTTGTTCATCTGCATGAACTAATGCGGATGAACAACTTACACATTTATTTTGTACTTAGACTAGATTCTCTTGTATAGATTAGGGTTAGTTTAGTCTTTTGTACAGGCAATGAATTCGCCTATAAATAGGGTCACATACCCTAACTTTGTAAGGTTGTTAACTTCAGCAGTAATATTCACAATATTTTACAACATTCACTACGGTTCTTAATTCTCTTACATTCAAGCATTTACTACAGCAATTAATGTTCTTTGATATAGTAATTCCGTTGCTATATTATTGACTCAGTCCACATATTTGATCCTAGGTTGAGTCACATCAACCGAGAATATCATTCTCAGACCCAGTCAATTTGTTAGACCCTGAAAAGATCATACTTGCCAACTCAAGAAGTGGTTGGAGGTTGTTCTGGTTGGAGAACACAGAAGACATCATCAACAGAAGACAACAGAAGATAAGAAAAGACTAAGAATAAAGCACCCGCATTTGTTAATGCGGATGACTAGTGAACAAATACGAACAAGTGTTGGTTCACCCACATTAACAAATACGGATCAAGACAACTAATGCTGAACAGAAGTGTTAATCCACATTAGTCCATGCAGATGAACTGAAGAAATGATGACAAGAAGTGTTCACCAGCATTAGTCCATGCGGATGAACAACAGTAAATGCTAACAAGACCCGCATTAGTCCATGCGGATGAACAACAGTAAATGCTGACAAGACTTGTTCACCCACATGAACTAATGCGGGTGAGCAAACACATGCTGAGAAGACTTGTTCACCCACATGAACTAATGCTGGTGAGCAAACAACAAATGCTGATGAAGACTTGTTCATCCGCATGAACTAATGCGGATGAACAACTTACACATTTATTTTGTACTTAGACTAGATTCTCTTGTATAGATCAGGGTTAGTTTAGTCTTTTGTGCAGGTAATGAATTCGCCTATAAATAGGGTCACATACCCTAACTTTGTAAGGTTGTTAACTTCAGCAGTAATATTCACAATATTTTACAACATTCACTATGGTTCTTGATTCTCTTACATTCAAGCATTTACTACAGCAATTAATGTTCTTTGATATAGTAATTCCGCTGCTATATTATTGACTCAGTCCACATATTCGATCCTAGGTTGAGTCACATCAACCGAAAATATCATTCTCAGACCCAGTCAGAAGTTCATATACAAAAGCCAAAACTAAATATGCAAAAGAACAAACTGTCAAATCAAAAGCAACAGATTAATTTTTTGATGCCTAAACCTAGACAAGGATCAAACATCAAAAATCAATAAACAGTTGTTCAAAACTCCACAGAGGTACTGCAAAATCTGTGACATGTATAATCACAACACTGCTGAATGTTTTTTTAATAAGTACTGTCACATATGTGATATGAGAAATCACTTAACATCAGAGTGCTATTTTAATAAGTACTGTACATACTATGATGAACGGACTCACAATACTAATAATTGTTACTTTCGAAAGAGTTCATCAAGGAAAAGATTTGCTACTTCACCAGTGAGCAAAGGTTATGTTAATCCTTAATATAAAAGAAATAAAAATGTTGGGTTTCAAAGATTAACAAACCAATTGTTGATAAGTTTGGAAAACCCAAGACCATCTCGGCTTCGGTAGATAACTCAACTTAATTTCTTTGTTTTGCAGGTACGCCCAAGAAGACCAATCAACACATGGTATGTGGATAGCGGGGTAGCCAGCACATGACAGGCAATCATGCCTTATTACAAGATTTTAAGTTAAAGGATGATACGCATGTCGCCTTTGGTGGTGATGCGGGAGGAAAAATTACAGGAGAAGGAACAGTATCCAATGGGATAATAAGCTTTGAAAAAGTCAACTACTACTCATAGTTGAACTTTAATTTGCTAAGCGTATCCCAAATTTGTGATAAATCCTATTCTGTTCTTTTTGATGATGCTTATTACTACATTATGAAGCCAGGTTTTCAGATTAGCAAAGACTGCGTGGTTATTAAAGCTGTTAGGGATCGAGATGTATACAAACTGGATATGTCTCAAGTTGATCCATCTACAGAAACAACTTGTCTTATTGCTCAAGCATCAAATGACGAAAGTCAGCTTTGGCATAGACGTCTCGGGCATTCCAACTTCAAGAATATGAACAAGCTCATAGTGGGAAATCATGTTATCGGCCTTCCAACAAAGAAGTTTGCCACTACTAATCACTGCTCAGCATGTTTAAAAAGGAAACAGCTCAGAGCGTCTTATATGCCCAAGCAGATAAACTCAAATTCCAAACCCCTTCAGATGTTGCATATGGACCTTTTTGTACCAACCAACGTGAAGAGTATTGGAAGAAAATTATATTGTTTAGTTATCGTTGATGACTTTACAAGATTTTCATGGGTTTTCTTTTTGAATGCTAAATCTAAAACGGCTGAATTATTAAAAGAATTCATCATAAAAGTAGAAATCAACTTGAGCAAAAAGTAAAAATAATAAGAAGTGACAATGGTACGGAATTTAAAAATGTAACTATTGACATGTTTTGTGCAGAAAAAGGAATTGCTCATCAGTTCAGTGCTCCCAGAACTCCACAACAAAATGGAGTTGCTGAAAGTAAGAACAGAACTTTGATTGAGGCTGCGCGATCCATGTTAGCAGATGCAAAAATTCCTATCACTTTCTGGGATGAAGCCATATCTACTGCGTGTTTTGTACAGAATCATACTTTAATTGTGAAAGACAAACTGAAACCTCCATATGAATTGATGTTTGTCAAGAAACTAAACATAGATTTTCTTAAATCTTTTGGTTGTCCAGTTATGATTTTAAATTCAAGTGATCAGCTAGGAAAATTTGATGCAAAATATGATGATGGATTTTTTGTTGGATATTCATCTGTTTCAAAAGCTTATCGAGTTTATAACTCTAGGACAAATGTTATACCTGAAATATTCAATGTTAAATTCCTTGAAAACTCTTTTCCATCAGTTTCAAATGGTCCAGCTTGGTTATTTGATTTAGATTCATTGTCAAACTCTTTTCAATCTAACTTGTTTGATCAATCTAACTTGTTTGATTCTATAGGTGAGAAGAAAATTTAAGGAGATCTTGGTTCTTTCAGTGATGATTCAGATTCTGATGATATGGATGACTCAAGCCCAGATTATCCCTTCTTTTCTTTTGTTAGAGATTCTATAATTCAGTCTAATAATGATGATCATTCTCATCAATATAATGACCATTCTGTTTCAGAAAATCAAGATGTTTCACAACCTATTCCTAATGATGGTACAAAAATTGTACAACCTGAGTCAAGAACGTCATCTATTTCTGGTGATGTAGTTGATTCTGGTAATCTTGATTACTTTATCAACTCACCGACTCAAGTTCCCAATTTCAATCCACATTCTTCAGGCCTATTGCATCAACTTTCCAACTTGAATTAAACCAATCTGGATGTTCATGTTCAAGGGAATAAGATTCCAACATCTCGTATCCACAAGAACCATTCAACATCTCAGATTATTGGTCCATTGAATGTGAGAACTACGAGGACTAAAACAGAGCAAGCAAATGTTTGTTTATACTTGTGTTTTCTTTCTCAAATTGTTCCTAAAAACGTTACCGAAGCGTTAAAGGACAATAGTTGGATTGAGGCTATGCAAGAAGAATTATTGCAATTTCGTAAACAAGAAGTGTGGAATCTTGTGGATTTACCTGAAGGAGAAAATGTCATAGGTACAAGTTGGTTGTTCAGAAACAAAACAGATGATCGAGGAATCATTATTAGAAATAAAGCGAGACTAGTTGCACAAGGATACACCCAAGAGGAAGGAATAGATTATGATAAAGTATTTGCTACAGTTGCAAGACTTGAATCAATTCGTGTCTTCCTGGCTTACGCATCATTCATGAAATTCAAAGTGTATCAAATGGACGTAAAAGGTGCATTCTTGTATGGACCGATCACCAATGATGTATATGTAAAGCAACCTCGGGTTTAAAGATTCATAATATCCACATCGTGTGTACAAGCTTAGCAAAGCTTTATATGGTCTACATCAAGCCCCTAGAATCTGGTATGAAACATTATCATAGCACTTAATCCAACATGGATACACGAGAGGGAAAATCGATCCAACTTTGTTTATCAAGAAGGATGCATATGATCTCTTATGTGTACAAGTGTATGTCGATGACATCATTTTTGGTTCTACAAATCCAAAATTGTGCAATGAATTCGAAGAAATAATGAAGTCTCGATTTCAAATGAGTTCTATGGGAGAAATAAATTTCTTTCTTGGACTTCAAGTTAAGCAATCTGCAGATGGTATATTCATTAACCAAGAGAAGTTTGTCGACAAGCTCTTAAAGAAATTTAAGTTGCAAGATTGTCAGTCCATCAGAACTCCAGCTGACGTAAACACCAAGATTTAGCCTGATTCGAAAGGAAAATCTGTAGACCAAATTTATACAGATCTATGATTGGTTCTTTGATGTATCTCACTACATCTAGACCAAACATAATGTATGCTATTTGTGTCTGTGCAAGGTATCAATCAAACCTGAAGGAATCTCACTTAATTGCTGTTAAATGCATATTCAGATATCTCAAAGGAAAACTAGCCTTAGGGTTATGGTATCCTTATGAAGGAAACTTTGAGTTATATGGGTATACTGATAGTGATTATGGAGGATGTTGTCAAGATAGAAAATCTACTAGGGGTGGTTGTCAGTTTTTAGGACCCAGATTAGTCTCATGGCAATGTAAGAAACAAACAAATGTCTTCGTTTCAACCGCAAAAGTTGAGTACATAGTTGCTTCAGCAGGATGTTCTCAAATCCTTGGTTACAAAACCAATTGCTGGATTACGGGTTCAACTTTCTTAAAACTCCAATTTACATTGATAACACTGCTGCTATGTTCATTACAGCTAATCCTTCCAACATTCAAAAACAAAACATATCAAGATTTGATATCATTTTCTCAGAGATAATTCTGAAAAAGGTTTAATCATTTTGATTCAAATTGCTACTGAAAAATAGTTGGTTGACCTTTTTACTAAATACTTCTTACCAGGACAGTTTGAGTATTTGGTAGAGTCAATTGGTCTTATTAACCACATTTAAAAACTGGTTTTTGAGTATTTCAGTTAATTGAGTCTAAATATGATCAGAACCCTCCCTTATATGAATAGGACATAGCAAGAGAACCTGTCAAAGTTAATTGCCTGATTGTATTTTTGTGTGTGCATGTTTATTAGAAAAAGTAAAACCAAATACAAAATTAGAAAATTGAAAAATCAAAAGATAAAAATATAAAACAAAAAAAAACTACAAAAATAGAGTCTTTCTTTGTTAATTCATTATTTAGGATGAATCTGTCATTGCAATATGTGAGAATGATAGATACATTAGTTTGATCAGTTGCATACTTGCTTTCGACTAAAGTCTGACGTGATCAGATATGATGTGTAAGTAAGTTCATGCAATTAAATGAAAAAGTAAATTCTTGTGATTAAACTAAATCACTCATGCATTCATGTATGTCTATCTTAGCACTAATAAGTAGTGTTGATTTCTCAAATTGATTGCTTGTTAAGACATAATCTCACACCTGACGGTGATATGAATAACCATTGAGCTCTAATTATTTAATGCATCTAACATTTCTCTGTTACGAATCATCAAAGACCTGAAGTGATGAGATATCCTTTGTTGTAAGTGATTCCAGACCTGGATATTCTCACTGATGCAACAAGATGCCAATATGCACAAACACTAAATGAGATCTGGTTATAGTATATGTCAGGTTAACAAGTTGAGAACAGTGACTTCTTGCATATCTTTATAAGAATTAACCTCTCTAAGTCTAAGTGTGACTGCATAATGTCATATCTAATTGTACCTTAAACAATCCAAGAATTGAAAAAGTAAGTGTGCTGAAATCTTGCTAAATGCACTCATTTTCTGTCCTTAGATCTCGTGTCTCTTTTGCTGTAGAAATGCTGACCTAGAACACACTTGATCAGGATTTATTCACTGTCTATGAATATCCATTTTTTTATTTCAATGTGCTGATCTAACTAATATGATCTCACTACAGACATTGATTCATTTGTAAATATTAGATTTTTATTCTGCTTTAATTTTGATTTTTGCATGTTTTCTGTGTGCAGCATATTAACAATGATAGTGTGATCTTCATGTGACAATTCAAGAAACTTCTAAGTTTTGTTAAACTTAAAAGTTTAGGGGGAGTAAAAAGAGTTAAAAGGAAAAGTGTCTAAGAAAATTGATTTTCAAATTTCAAGATATGAAAAATCAAAATTTAATGTTTTGGATGGAAAGGATGAAGCTAAAATGTTCAAGCATGTGTGTTTGACATAATGTAAAAATGAACTGAAAAATATTTTAAGTGAAAAGCTTCTTGCAACATATTAAATGAGATTATTTGTTAAAATTAGAGACTAAAATGACGGAAAATTATTTTTGAAAAATTAAAACAAAAAAAAAGGTCAAAATATAAAAATTAAAAAAATTTAAAATGTAAAAAAAAGAAAATTCAAAATTGAGGGTCTATTGTGTAAATTTTGGGTGAAAGTCAAAATTTGAAAATTAAAGTCAAAATTTGATAAAATGTTTAAATATTAGTATTGAAGAGTATTAATATGTCTAAACAGTGTACAGGTGGAAGATCTAAAAATTACAAGTGTAAGACACATGAAAGTCATCTCATGCGCCTAAACAGTGTTAATAAGTCCAGGATTAGGAGCATGATGGTTTTCAGAAATTTATACAAGTGTTAAGCATTTCAGACATCCTCATGCCCTAAACAGTTGTCATAAATCTAAAAATTATGGTCGAGTGTTGGGCGTTTTACCTTTCTCATGCGCCTAAACAGTATCCAGACTTTCAAGAATTGGGCGTATCAAGTAAAAAAATACCAAGTGTGGGCGTTTCAGCAGACTCATGCACCTGAACAGTGCAAAAGCTTTAAACAGTGCTTATGCGTATGAACAGTGTTCATGCGTCTAAGCCCATGTGCACAAAACAGTGCTCATGCGCCTAAATACTTAGTGTAAATTATTATCATGCGCAAACAGTGTTCAATGCGCCGACATCATGGCATAAACAGTGCTCATGCGTCTTAAAATTTCACTTAGTATAAAAGCAACACTTTGTGATTTCAGACATTTCATTCTCAAAACCCCTGAACACTCATAAACCCAGACACTCGATGAACCCTGATTCACTCATTTCAATGGATTTCTGATCTTGTCTTGCATTCAATAGTCTTTATATCAGATTCTAAACGTAAGTTTATGATCAAATCACAGGAATTCAATTTAACAGGTTGATTTGATTGGGCGTATTGAACCTATTCGGCGCACGAACCCTAGTTGATTGAATCTGTTAAACTTGTGAATGAAATGAGTATAATGAACTGAAACTGATGATTAAATGTTAATAGAAACATGATTGCGACCTTGTTAATGCATTTAAAGTTTTTCATTGAACTTCAATATGTGATGATTCTTCATCAGTCGTATGATGAAGATGGACAGTCATGTTCGAATTTTTTTAAAAATGAAAAATTGATTAACAAAAAAGTTCATTGTTACAAATCTGTTTTGTGAGATAAAATTTGAGGATTAAAGTGTGTATAAATCATTTTTAAAAAAACTTAACCTTGAATGCTGATTGTTTTGTTTTAAAACATACTAATTCTTTAAATTTTAACAACCATCAATTGATTTTTAATTAATAATATTCAAGTTTCTAAATTTCTTGTTTTAATTTGCAGATGGCTGAATTAAAATTTCGGCCTAAACACAATGTTGTTGCTTTACTGAATGAAGAATTAAGAGATGCTGTGGGATATGAAGAGATAATCAAATTTTTACTGAGAACAAAGTATGTTTATGCCAGTGTTATCAGCCAATCATATATGCAAGACTAATCAAGAAGTTCTGGAACAGTGCATATGTAAATGTAATAAGAAGGTAGAAAATAGTAGTGAGAGAATTCATTAACAACATTAGAATGGTTGAAGTATCTGAAGATTCTATAAGAGAAGCTTTAAGATTGGGACCAAATGATCCTGAGGATTTAGCTGAATTGTTATTTAATGAATGTAGAGAGACATTTATGGCAATGGGTCATCCTGATCACTTCCCAAGAAGAAATTTTTTTGAGCAAGAGTTTATAATCACTGGAAGCTTTTATGTTATATTTTCAAACCTGTATGTCCAAAAGGAGTGCTGGATGGAACTCTTTCCCAGTAGACATAGCATCTCCTATCGTAGCACTTGCAAACTAATTGGAGATTTAATATGTCAAAGTGGATTCTAAACGGTTTTATATTTAATTTGGAAAAGGAACCAGGAACAAGTACCTAATGTACCCAAGATTCTTACAGATGATTATAAATAAAGGGATCTGGATATACGTGTAGATGGTGTGAGTGGGTGAAACTCTGATGCTAGAACACATGTCTGAGATTTCTTATAAGAGACTTGCTTTAGTCACTGGTGCTCAAATTGTACCATTGTTTGATTACATAAGGAATATGGCTAAAGATAAAGTTGACATTACTATGATCACTACCATTTGACAAAAGAAGAACCTATAGACCCTAATGATCTCATTGAAGAATGCCTAATAATGATAACAATGATGATAATGATGATAATGATGATGATGAGAAGAGAGTTCAAGTTCTTCTGAATGATAATGGTGATGATGGTGGTTATGATGGTGATGTGATGGAAGTAGTTCATGTGATATACAAGAAGCTAAGCAAGTTACTGAAGAAGCTCATGAAGAAAGACATGATGATGTAGATGAAACTGAGTCAGCTACTGAGGAAATTCATGAAGAAATTAATGAAAATGTACAAGAAATTGACCAAGTTACTAAAGAATTCATGATGATGATACTGAAGTTAATCAAAGTGAAGAAATTGTTAGTGATAGTCAAACTGTTGATGAGTTAGTGAGTATATGATTGAAGAGATGGTAGATACTAATGAACAGTTGAGTTTAATGAGAATATTCAAGAATTTGAAAGTTGTTGAAACTGCAATTCATAATGAATTTATGAATGAACTTAACAAGAAGTTAATGTAACAAAAGAATTTAATTTCAACAGATTATTGATGAGCTGAAAGAATAAAATTTGAAGCAATTGAAAGTGATTGAAGATTTGAAGAAAGAGTAATGAGAAATTACAAGAAGAATTGAAAAAAGAAAGATGAAGTGATTGAAGTTGGACATCATGGTAATTTTCCGTTACCAAACTCCGTTGGTTCGTTAAGTCTTGCATACAGTGTCGTGAGCACACACTAGTTGTTGTTGAACGTTGGTGACTAATAACAATAATAATGAGAAACTAATAATAATTTAGGTGATGATTTGTTATTAAGTTTGTGCTTTGTGCTTATACGATTTAAAGATTAAGTTTGTAAATTTTATCTGCGTAACGTGGTAAGTGTGTGATAATCCATATGTTTTGTATCTAGTAAAGATAAGCATATGATTATTATGTTAGTTGCTATGCTTATTATTTAGTTTAAAAACCTTTTTAAAAAAGAGTTTTAAAAGCTTAATTTTATAAAATATAAATTACAAGGGTTTAAATGGTAATATTGATAAATTAAATAAAACAAAATCCCAACCCTAGCCCCCATATACCCTTTGGGCCGCGATCACCCCAAACACACACACACACTTCGAATTTCAGCAAGAAGAACAAGCAAGAAAGCTTCGGTTTTGATCGGTTACAAGCATTACAACACGTTAGAAACATCAAATCTTGTCCATACAACGTTTTTAAAGGTTTTTTTACAAGATTTTCATGGTTTTCATTATGGCCAAAACCCTAGTTCGAAATCTGCAATAAAAGTCAATTCTTGGTTTGTTTGTTGATGTATTATGTTAGTTAGATTGTATATAGATGTTAGTTAACGTTGATTTGCAAGAAAGAAAGTTACGTTTTTGATGCAATGTTCATAGGTTATAAAATAGTAACTTTATTTGCATAAATATGATGATTTGATGATGAATTGAGGTTGTTAATGTGTTTATGATGAAAATTGGGTGTTAGAGTGATGATACGAATGCTAGAAATTAAAGAATGAATGTTGTAGTCATGTCTTACTAAGATAGTATCTTTGGCTATGAAGGTTGATGAATTGTCGTAATTGGATGTTGTTGATCTTGTCTAGATGTTACATGAGGTTTGAATTGGTATATTAGTAATGAATTCATGAATGTATTGGGTGTTTGATGGATTTTGGGATGTGCTTTCCCAAAAGGAAACTTATTTGCAAAATTTCTTAGATAGGAGGATTTGAGTATGTTTGGGGATATTAGGATCATGTTAGCATGTTCATGGATGATTTCTAAGGTGGTAGATGTATTATTGGGTTGTATGAATGTTTAGTTGGTTAGTTATTGATTTGGCCTGTTTGTGGGAATTCATGGTAATGGGTCATATGGGTTATGTTAGGACTATTGTTGGTTTGTGGTTGATCATGATTGAACATTTGGATGATATGATTTCTGTTAAATGGTATGTTGATGTTCATCATACACGCATTCAAATCTGAGCTCCTAGTTAGTAGGATTGACAGGGTTTAGGGTGTGAAGTCGTGAGTGGCTTCACATGGCATGTTGTGCATGATTTCATTCTATGTATGATGCAGGGTTGTGTTGTAGTTATGTGAGCATGATAATTGTTTGAGATTCGCATGACTTGTATGATATCTGGCTGTATGATGATCTAGGTAGTACATGTGGTAATGAAGTGTCATATGTGATTAGTTTTATGTTAATCATGTGTGAGGTACTGTTATGCTGTTTGAATGGAATTTCACCTATAATGTCACCAACAGGTCAAACGAGTCAACTGGGTCAAATGTGTATTGTCTTCTAAAACCTTGAGTCCTTTGTAGAGCACTTAGGGTTTCGTTATAATTCTATGCACACGTACTTATGTACTCATGTGTTCTAGGGACCTCTGAGAGTTGTCTATCCACTCTTTCTTGTCAAGTTAAGCCTTAAGTAATTATTCGCGCCCATCAGGTGACAGGTCAGGCCCACTCTTTTCATTACTTCATTTGTACTCTCTTTTGGGGGAGATAGCATACTGTTTTTACAAACGCTTTATTTAATATGAGTTGTGTATAGTATAATATAGTGCTGATTTACATGGAAAGTCCTCATACTTCGGATTGTTAATAATGATATTAGCGGGAAATCTTGGGAGTACTACTAGGTCTGACGAGCCCAACCTGTGGACTCGAGGTCAAACGGTGTGCAATTTTGTGTCCTAACAAACATTGTCACCTGGTACTGGTGTGTCGTGGCAGGAGGCAACAAACGTAACACATTCAGCTTCAATCGTGAAATCGCTATGATTATTACTATTTGTTTATTAAATAGCTATCTATTACAATACACATTCTTATATTGTGCAACTGTTATTGATATTATATTTAACGCAAAATCTTGAACTCACAACCGTTGTGTTGACTTTTTGTATGCTATTCTCAGGTTAAGGTTGCTATTGCCTAGGAGCACATTACACGGGTCAGCATCATGGTGTTGTCAGCATGTTATGAAACAATGTTTTTTTTTTGGATTATGTTTGTTTAAACATTATGCTTTGGTTTTGCATAATACTTGGGCACATTTGTTTGGCATTTTAAAATCATGTTATATTATTTTGGGTTTTCTAGTTGATTTAACGCTTCCGCAGTATTTTAAAGTTAAACTCTGATTTTGATGTTTGTTCATATAGAGTGTTCTGAGTAAAACTAATGTGAGATCTTGGTATGTCACGCCTTGCGGTTAAAACCGCACAGGATTTTGAGGGTTGTGTGTGTGACAGATTGTATCAGAGCCATTGGTTATAGGGAACTAGGTTGCATACACATTAGACTATAACCGCACAGTTGTTAGTTACTTGTCACTTATTCTTTACTGTATACTCATTGGCATACGCATCACGTACCTCGCAGCATGGCATCGTCGTCACGTGACTTGGGTAAGAGACCCGCGAGATCTGAGTCACCTCCCTACTCACCCGTACCTGACCGAGGATCGGACTGGCCTCGACACCCATATCCATCTGAAGAAGTTGATTGGGATCAACCGTTCGCGATAGCTGAACTTGACCGCCCGCGGAACTGGGATTACTATCCTACCTTCATACGTCACATTACTTACCGGGAGCGAGTACCACCGGTAGCCCCTACCCGACCACGGACGAGATCATCGACAGCATCCATATCTAATACACTTTCTACTTTGGATATTCCTCAAGAGCAAGCATTTGTTGCACTAGTGGCTACGCTGGACACCGAGTGGCAGTGTGCCAGGAAAATCACCGGTGAAAATTTTGACCTGAGACACGAAGTGCGAGAACTACAATTGCTAATGGATACGCTTGAAGAATGACTCTCGATGGCTATAGGAGGACATTACACACTGGCAGGTAATATGGTGGCACTTACTGGGCGCATGAATGAGCAAGACAAGACATCATAATATGGCGATCGACAATAGGTTTATTGAACTGGAAGCACACAGCTTGCAGCACTTCAGGTTGCTGAGCCCCAGCACCAGTGGCAGACTCGGAAGAGGAGGAAGACCCGAAAGAGGAACCGAAGGAAGCCCCCGAGGAAGAACCTGCTAAGATGGCGGAAGACAGCCGAAGTGCAACCGGTGTAACTACCACCATGTGGGTCGATTGTTTGTGACAACTTCAAGTGCCAACGTTTGTGGGAAGATGGGTCATGCAGCCAAAGACTGCCGGGGTGTGAACTGATGAAGAGCAAGCCTCAACAATCACAAGAAACTCCGAAAGGGTGTTTCGAGTGCAGAAAAAAGAAGGCCATTACAGACGCAACTGTCCCCAGCTCAGGAGGAATGGAATGGCAACAACAACAATGGCAATAACAGCAACAATAACAGTGGCAACATTAACAACAATGGCAATGGAAACAACAATGGAGGCAATAACAACAATGGAGCCAAAGGAAGAGCCTTCGTCATTGGCTCAGTGAGGCTCTAAACGACCCTACAACTTTAACTGGTAAATTTTCGGTTAATGGTCATTTTGCTACCGTATTATTCGATACCGAAGCCGATAGAAGTTTCGTGTCCACTAAGTTTTGTAGTCTTTTAAGTGATATGCCCTCAGCCTTAGAATCTAAATACCGTAGAGTTAGCTGACGGTACACAGATTACGTAACGCATATTATTAGAGACTGTAAGATAGAGCTTGCTGGTCATACATTCGCATAGTAGATTTCATTCCTATACACTAGGAAGTTTTGATGTAGTAGTAGGCATGGATGGCTTTTAATAAACAAGCGGACGGAAGTCATGCCACAAGAAGGTCCTAGGGATCCCATTGGCGAAAGAAGTCTTACGGCCAGAGGTAATAGGAGTGGTACGGTGATAGGAATCATCTCGTTCATGAAGGCACAAAAGTTGTTACGGAAAGGGTCTAGCTAATTGCTTGTCACAGACAAACAGACAGAGGGAAAAGAAGATAGAGGATATACCGTGGTTCGTGAGTTTTCCGAGGTGTTTCCAGAGGACCTGCCTGGACTACCACCTCATCATCAAGTCGAATTTCCAATGATTTCTCCAGGAGCCGCCCCCCCAATTGCGAGAGCACCTTACTGGTTAGCTCCAAACGAACTGCAGGAATTATCTACTCAACTCCAAGAACTGTTGGATAAAGAATTTATCCGACCCAGTTCGGTCAAACTGTGGGGAGCGCCAGTTCTATTTGTCAAGAAGAAGGATGGTACATTTCGAATGTACATTGACTATAGGAAACTGAACAAGTCACAGATCAAGAATAGATATCCTTACCTCGTATAGATGGTTGTTTGATCAACTGCAAGGATCAAGCTATTACTCTAAGATGATCTGAGGTCTGGGTATCATCAGCTGAGAGTTCGAGAGAAGAGGACATCTCGAAGACTGCCTTCGTACACGATATGGTCACTATGAATTTGGTCATGCCATTTGGGTTGACGAATGCACAGCAGAGTATTCATGGACCTTATGAATCGCGTGTGCAAAACCTATCTTGATCAGTTGTTATTGTCTTTATCGATGACATATTGATCTACTCAAGGACTGAGGAAGAACGTGGAGAGCACTTACGTTTAATCTTGGAATACTTAGAAAGGAACAACTGTACACAAAGTTTTCTAAGTGTGATTTCTGGATACCGTGAGGTGCAATTATTAGGTCATATTGTCAACGAGAAGGGAAAAATGTTGATCTTGCAAAAGATTGAGGCGATAAAGAATGGTCTGTTCCTAAGACAAAGTGAGATACGACAATTCCTTGGATTAGCGGGATATTATCGACAATTCATCGAAGGATTCTCTAAGATTGAACAACCCCTCACACAGCCTTGACTCACAAGGAAAGACCATACAAAATAGGGCGGAGAGAGTCAGGAAATCTGCTTCCAGTTGCTGAAACAGAAACTGTGTTGTAGCGCACTGATATTAGCTTTAACGAAAGGAAGTGACGATTTTGTAGTCTATTTGTGCGTTCCATTCAAGGACTTGGGTGTGTATTGATGCAGCGGGAATAAAGTAATAGCTTACGCCTCTAGACAAATAAAGGTTCATCAGAAGAACTATCCACCCACAACTTGGAGTGGTGCGGTGAGTTTTTGCCTTAAAGATCTGGAGACATTACTTGTACGGTACCAATGCAATATTTACATCGATCACAAGAGTCTTCAGCACATCTTTGAGCAAAAGGAATTGAACATGAGGCAAAGATGTTAGGTAGAGCTACTGAACGACTATGATTATGCCATCACATATCATCTTGGAAAGCAAATGTAGTCACTGACACGCGAGTAGGAAAGAAACTGCTAACCTCGACGTGTGCAAGCTTTACGACTTACCATTAGCACACAGGTACCGGACAAATCCGAGAGGCTCAGACGGAAGCTTGAAAGCATAAAACATTGGTTCGAATCCTTAAGAGGAATGGACAAGCAGCTCGAGGTAAAAGCAGATGGGAATTCGTTACTTCATGGATAGACTGGGTACCTCTACACGGAAATCTGAGAGACTTGGTCATGAGTGAGGCACATACGTCTAAGTACTCTATACATCCTGAATCGGACAAGATGTACCATGATTTGAAGGCGCACAACTGGTGGCCAAACATGAAGGCTGGATGTAGTGTAGCCATATGTGAGCAAGTGTCTGACCTACTCAAAGATAAAGTGGGAGTATCAAAAACCATCTGGACTATTACAAAACCCCAAGATTCCCTATGTGGAAGTGGGATCAGATATCAATGGATTTTATTACTAAGTTACCTCGAACTTCTACTGGTTGCAACACAATATGGGTTATCGTGGATAGATTAACAAAGTCTGCTCATTTCCTAGTGATGAAAGGGAGAGAGAGAAAAATGGAAAGAAATTAACCCGAACTCTATTTGAAGGAGATCGTTTCGAGGCATGGAGTACCGATCAATTATTTCTGACCGCGATTCTCGTTCACATCGCACTCTCTGGCAATCACTGTAGAAATCCTTGGAGGAAAATGTTACGTTCTTATGTGATTGAGTAGGACTTGCTTATTATCCACAAGACTGATGGTCAAAGCAAGCATACTATACAGACTTTGGAGGAAATGTTACGTTCTTATGTGATTGACTTCGGGAATAACTGGGAAGTTCACCTACCATTGGTGGAATTTTCTTACAACAACAGTTATCACACTAGCATAAAGGCGGCACTTTCAAAGAATTGTATGGGAGAAAATGTAGATCACCAGTTGTTGGGCTGAAATTGGTGACAGCCAGCTAACGGGTCTTGAGCTAGTACATGAGACAACTGAGAAGATTGGGCAGATAAGGAATCGCATGGCTGCAGCGCGCGACAGACAGAAAAGTTATGCTGATAAGCGATGGAAACCTCTAGAGTTTTAGATTGGTGATAAGGTCTTACTGAAGGTCTCACCATGGAAAGGTGTGATCCGGTTTGGTAAGCGAGGAAAGCTAAATCCGAGATATGTTAGACCATTTGAGATATTGGAAAGAATAGGTCCAGTGGCCTATCGATTATCCCTACCTGATTCGCTAGGTGGAACCCATGATGTATTCCATGTTTCAAATATGAAGAAGTGCTTAACGGATGAAATGATGGTCGTACCACTGGAAGAAGTTCAAGTGGATGAACAATTACGCTTCATTGAGGAACCGGTCGAAGTGATGGACACTTAAGAAAGCAAGATACCCCATAGTCAAAGTTCGATGGAACTCGAGACGTGGACCAGAATCATGTGGGATCGTGACGACCAAATGAAGCTTAAGTATCCTCAGCTATTCGAAAAGACGATGTCAGCCGGCGAAGGTACTGATTAAATTTCGGGACGAAATTTCTTTCAACATGGGGATGATGTGACAACTCATCCAAAACTCACTCGATTACTTAATGCCAATGTAGTAGACCAGTGATGGAACACTCACCATGTAAAGCAATTTTCGAGACGAAAATTCTTTCAACATGGGGTTAATGTGACATCTGGTAATTTTCCGTTAGCAAACTCCATTAGTTCCGTTAAGTCTTGCATACACGTGTCGTTAGCACACACTAGTTGTCGTTGAACGTTGGTGACTTAATAACAATTAATAATGATAAACTAATAATAATTTAGTTGATAATGTGATTATTAAGTTGTGCTTATGTGCTTATGCGATTTAAAGATTAATTGTAAATTTTATCGAGTAACGTGGTATCGTGTGTGTTTAATCCATATGTTTTGTATCTAGTAAAGATAATGCATATGATTATTATTGTTAGTTTATATGCTTATTATTTTAGTTAAAAACCTTTTTAAAAAAGAGTTTAAAAGCTTAATTTTTATAAAATGTAAATTACAAGGGTTTAAATGGTAATATTGATAAATTAAATAAAACAAAAATCCCAACCCTAGCCCCCACATACCCTTCGGTTGCGATCACCCCAAACACACACACACACTTCGAATTTCAGCAAGAACAAGCAAGAAAGCTTCGGTTTTGATCGATTACAAGCATTACAACATGTTAGAAACATCAAATCTTGTCATTACACGTTTAAAGGTTAGATTTTTACAAGTTTTTCATGGTTTTCATTGTGGCCGAAACCCTAGTTCGAAATCTGCAATTGAAGGTCGATATGGTTGGTTTTTGTTGATGATTATGTAGTTAGAGGTGTATAGATGTTAGTTAACGTTGATTATGCAAGAAAGTTACGTTTTGATGCGTTGTTCATAGGTTACTAATAATAGTAACTTTATTTGCATGAATATGGTGATTTGATGATGAATTGAGGTTGTTAATGTGTTTATGATGAAAATGGGTGTGTTAGATTGATATGAATGCTAGAAATTCAAGAATGAATGTTTGTAGTTCATGTCTTACTAAAGATAGTAACTTTGGCTATGAAGGTTGATGAATTGTGGTAATTGGATGTTGTTGATATTGTCTAGATGTTAACATGAGCTTAAATGGTATATTAGTAATGAATTCATGAATGTATTGGGGTGTTTGATGGATTTTGGGATGTGCTTTCCTAAAAGGGAAACTTATTTGCACAATTTCTTGGATAGGAGGATTTGAGTATGTTTGGGACATTAGGATCATGTTAGCATGTTCGTGGATGATTTCAAAGGTGGTAGAATGTATTATTTGGGTTGTATGAATGTTTAGTTGGTTAGTTATCTGATTTGGCCTGTTTGTGGGAATTCATTTAATAGGTCATATGGGTATGTTAGGACTATTGTTGGTTTGTGGTTGATCATGATTGAACATTTTGGATGATATGATTTCTGTTAAATGGTATGTTGATGATCATCATACATGCGTGCGAATCTGAGGCTCCTACTTAGTAGGATTGGCAGGGTTTAGGGTGTGAAGTCGTGAGTGCCATCATATGGCATGCTGTGCATGATTTGATTCTATGTATGATGCAATGGTTGTATCGTAGTTATGTTGAGCATGATAATTGTTTAAGATTTGCATGACATGTATGATATCTGGCTGTATGATGATCTAGGTAGTACATGTGGGTAATGAAGTGTCTTATGTGATCAGTTTGTATGTTAATCATGTGTGATGTACTGTTATACTTGTTTGAATGGAATTTCACCTATAATGTCACCAACGGATCAAACGGGTCAACTGGGTCAAATGTGTCTTGTCTTCTAAAACCTTGAGTCCTTTGGTTTGTAGAGCACTTAGGATTTCGTTATAATTCTATGCACACGTACTTATGTACTCATGTGTTCTAGGTGAGCTCTGAGGGTTGTCTATCCACTCTTTCTTGTCAAGTTAAGCCTTAAGTAATTTCTTACGCGCATCAGGTGAGTTCATGCCCCACTCTTTTGCATACTCTCTTTTGGGGGAGATAGCGTACTGTTTTTACAAACGCTTTATTTATATGAGTTGTGTATAGTATAATATAGTGCTGATTACCATGGAAGTCCTCACACTTTCGGATTGTTAATAATGATATTAGCGGGAAATTTTGGGTAGTACTATTGGGTCTGAAGAGCCCCCTGTGCGACTCGAGGTCAACGGGTGCAATTTTGTTCTAACGAACATTGTCACGACCTGGTATGTTGTGGCAGGAGGCAACAAACGTAGCACAGTCAGCTTTAATCGTGAAATCGCTATGATTATTACTATTTGGTATAGACTAGCTATCTATTACAATACACTTCTTATATTGTGCAACTGTTATTGATTTATGTTTAACACAAACTCTTGAACTCACTAACTATTGTGTTGACTTTTAGTATGCTATTCTCAGGTTAAGGTTGCTATTGCCTAGGAGCACATACACGGGTCAGCATCATGGTGTTGTCAGCATGTTATGAAACAATTTTTTTTTTTTGGGATTATGTTTGTTTAAACATTATGCTTTGGTTTTGCATAATACTTGGGCGCGTTTGTTTGCGCATTTTAAATCATGTTATATTGTTTTGGGTTTTCTGGTTTATTTAACGCTTTCGCAATAATTTAAAGTTAAACTCTGATTTTGAATGTTTGTTCATATAGAGTCGTTCTGAGTAACTAATGACTGAGATCCTGGTATGTCACACGCCTTGCGGTAAAACCCCGCAAGTGGATTTTGAGGGTGTGACATGAAGAGTTGATGAAACGCAAAGAAGACAGTGTGAAAACATTTGAGGTAATGATGAAAGATTATGATTCAATGGAAGAAAAGCTTAAGAAATTGAATGATGAAAATGAAGTTATTAGAGAAGAATTCGAAAGGATGAAAGAAACACAAAAGTCTTCGTCTCCAAATTTGATGATTATTTCAGAGAGTAATCCGATAGATATTGAGAAAGTTCCTGTTTTAGATAAAGGAAAAAGGGAAATAGATGATATTGATGTTTCAGTATTACCTGAATCATCATCCAAAGTTCAAAAAGTGATTGATGAACATGTAGTATAGATGAAGAAGATTCGAATATACAAGAAACCATTGGAGCTTTAGATGATATAGAAGCTGAATTTGATGATGACTGGTATATGAAGTATTAGATGATGAAGATTTAGTAGAAGCAAATGTTGATAAGCATTATTCACCAATGATATAAGCCATGATGATACCTGTAATGTTGAAGAAAGGTATAATTATCTTATCAGAATGAAGTACAATAGACTTTTTCTTGATGGTTTAACTGTGTCTCAAATTAATGAAGAGTTTGAGAAGTGCATAGCTACTGAATCAAGTGCACCAATTGATCCGGATGATATTATAGTGGAACACGAGGAGTGGAATCCATTACAGGAGAGCATTAATATTGAAGAACTGACTACATTTGAGTTGCATCATCCAGATCCAAATGATATGAATGTTACTGCATTAGGACATGGTTACAATCAAGAAACTATCCATGGAAGAAGCTCAAGAGGTTACAAGCTGAATCATTAAGAAATTTGGTAAGGAGCTTTCAAGAAACAGAAAAAAGCAGACTAATAGAATGATTATGCTTGATACTAATAATCCTCAGTATTGAGATCACGAAAAGAACGAGGATTCTGAAACCTCAGGAAATTCAGTCTATGGCTATGAAGAGCATAGTGTATGAATGAAGAAAGGAGCTTATGAGAATGTTTCCAGAGACTGAAAGGCAAGGTTATCAAGTCTCTATGTAACAAAAGAAACTGTGGAACAAGGCACGTTCAGCAGGAGACCTAGTTCGTAATGTATTGTAGAAAGGGCAATCTATTTTAGAACTACTCAATGCTATGATTGTTCCAGATACAACAAAAGAAGTGAAGATCGTTGCTTGGAAATATGATGAGATTTTCGATGCATTTTTTTATCAAAAGAGTTAATGCAATCTGTGATGTTTATCATTTTTTCTCAAGTATCATAAAACTTCCTGTTCAAGATCTCAAAGAGTTGAATAAATTGCCATTGATTAATTCTCTAGAGCTAAGCGTGGAGGAAACTTTGTGCAATTGTTGAATAGAGAAATAACTCGAATGAGTTTATTTTTACAAACAAGGTGTGATCAGGAAGATAAGGAACATTTTCAAACAAAAAAGAAGAAGAGAAAAGGTGTTGACAAAGACGTAGGAGAAGAAAAGTTCTTAGACGCATTCAGTGATCAATATTTTGAAAAAGTTACAAATCCAGGACTCAAAATCATTAATGGAATACAACAATCGAAACCAATCTTGAGGTGGTTTTATAATTCGGATACATTTGAGCTAAAGTTAGTATGAGATTTGAATAATTGGGATCACGATATGTGTAACATCCGAATTTTTATTTAAAAGAAAACGAAAAGAAAAGAATTCAGAAAGAAAGTAAATGGGCACAAGATGAGGGGGTGAGGTGTGAAAAAGTGCCAAAACTCATTTTTTAATATAATGAGGGTATGGCTGCCCATAAAGCAGCAGATCTGCTTTTGGCCTCGGCTGAAGAAGAAGAAGAGCAAGAAATAGGGTTTTTGGAGAAGAAGAAGGAAGAAGAAGCTACAAAAAGGTTAGTTCTCGGGTTTATGTTGGTTTTAGCTTAGTTTGCAGCTTGTAACGAAGCTCTCGATGTTTTAGAAGGTTGTTCTCGGGATTTTGAAGCTGAAATCATAGGGAAAGTGTTGGGTTGAAGAGCTGCTTCAAGGTGAGTTTCTAGAACCCCTCTTTTATAGATTTTAAAGTGTTTTGGGGCTATTATGCATAACGGGAAAAAGGTTTTTAAAGATAACCGTATGTTTCAGCTTTTGTTCGATGTATGTGATGTGGTTGTGTGTTATAGGCTTGTTATGGGTTAGTATTGTGCTTGGCAGGTTTTAGATGCCCTTAGTATGTTGGATCTGTGGTTGTGTGGTGTTAGAATGATGTTCGGGTGAATTTGGCAGTCCTAGACATATTTCAGAATGTCCTCATGCGCCCAAGTGTTATGTGCCTAAGTGTTCTCATGCGCCCAAGGGTGGTGCGCCCAAGGGTGGTGCGCCCAGGTCATGTGCCTGAATAGTGGCCGTGCGCCCAGAAAGTATAAAAATGTGACTAAGTGTGGGCCTTGCGCCTGCGTAGTGCCATGCGCCCAGGAAGTGTGAAATTGGCTAAGGGTGGGTCATGCGCCTGAATAGTTTCGTTCACCCAGAATTTTTTCTGTGGCTAAGTGTTGGGACGCCCGAAGAGGGCTCACGCGCCAAGAAGTTTTATACTTAGAATTTTCTGTTTATGCGCCTAGAATGTTATGTTGTGCCTAGTTTTGGACTTAGGGCTTTCTTAAGGGCTTTAAGACGTGATGTTGAGTTAGGTCCCATTGGGATGTGTTGGCTTATGTTTGATGTGTGCATGATGGTGTGATGATGTTATGATGTATGGGTGTGTGTGTTATCTTTCTTCGTTTAACGGTTTTCAAAAGTATGTATTATGTTTCATAATACGTTATGTATGATGTATGGCTTTACGTGGTTTGATGTATGGCTATGAATGAACGTAAAGTATTATATAACGAAGTGAAAGATAACAATAATGAAAAGTGGAACGTAATAATAGTCTTGCAAGCAAGACTGAGGTGAGTGACTATGTGTCACAAAAGACTCGTAAGCCATGGTTGGGGTGAGTGACTATGTTGTCACAACAGACTTGTATGCCAGGCTGAGGTGAGTGACTGTGTGTCACAACAGACTCGTAAGGGGTTTAATCCATGAGATTGACCCGAAGGGAGTCTTTGTGACTCGAAGGGAGTCCTTGTGGCTTGAAGGGAGTCTTTGTGACTCGAAGGGAGTCCTTGTAGCTCGAACGGAGTCTTTGTGACTCGAAGGGAGTCCTTGTGGCTCGAAGGGAGTCTTTGTGAGTCGAAGGGAGTCCTTGTGGCTCGAAGGGAGTCTTTGTGACTCGAAGGGAGTCCTTGTGGTTCGAAGGGAGTCCTTGTGGCTCGAAGGGAATCTTCGTGACTCAAAGGGAGTCTTCGTGACTCGAAGGGGATCCTTGTCGCGTACCCCGGTACTGTCGGTCTTTGGACATGAGTCGGGTATTGCATGAGACAGGATCCATATTGAATTAAAAGATAATGATGAATGTACGAAATGTACGAATTGAACAACGATGAAGATAATAATAATATTATCAATGTTTACGTATGATGTGTGATCGCATACGATTACGAAGGTTATGTTTTAACGAAAGTAAAGTATTTTATTTATAAAACTAGAACTCACTCAGCGTCACTGACATTTTGTATGTATAATAGTTGGCAGGTATTTTGTTGATGCTGAGGAGTTGCAGGCATGGATGCATACGCTAGTGGGAGTGTTTCGAAGACTAGCATCCACATTTTGGATAGTTATTGTATTTTGATATGTAAATGATTTATGTAATGAGATAAAATGTTTTAATTATATGAAAGCTTTTGAATTCCGCTGTAAAAGAAATGTCTATTTTGAATATATTATGAGATGACGGTCCTGCTGTAAGCGTCTCGGGAAAGGGGCCTTATAATATGATTTCTTTATTTGGTGTTTTTGAGTTGAAGCTTTTGCATCCCAGTTACATTTCATTATTGTCTATACAGAAGTTTGAAAAAGTTGTTTAAGAAATGGCTGAGAATGATAAGAAGTATTTTCTGTCAATTATCAAATTGATGAATGCGACAATGGAAAGGATATCTTTGAGGAAAGCATTGACTTATGCTAACATTGTGAAGAAAGATATTAAAGATATTGAGTTCATGAGAATATCGAGCAAAGGATTTTTAGAGATTCACTATAAAGATAATCCAAACCCTATAGAGTGTTATGCTAACATGGATATTGCAGGTCTCTCAAAGCAAACTTTGGAAGTGATGAATAGCATGGAGATAAAGACAAATGAAGCTAAACCGGAGCAAGGAATTTTAGCTAGCAAGTTCAAGTCAGCTATTGCTAAAGCTCTGAGAGAACAAGAACTTTATAGAGAGAAGCCAGTATTCAAGATTAAAGAAGACCCTGAAGACTTCTTTGATTTATGAAGACTAAAGACTGGAGATAAAGCATGGAGACTGAAGATTAAAGAGAAGACAAAGATAGAAGATAAGAAGATTGAAGGTAAAGATCTGAAGACTGAATATTGATTTTGAAGACCGAAGACAATGTCAATCTTAGGGGGAGTATTGTAGATGCTTCTTAAAAATTAACATTTAGTCTTTATTTGTCTTGTATAGTTTTTGTCATAGTATAGGGACTATTTTGTAAATATTTGTTTCTTTTGTTGATAGTATAAATAGCATAGATAAGGTATGTGTAGGAACCTTAGACACATCTTAGAAGCACCTAAGAATGAATTGTAACTGATTTCTTTCTTTACTTGTACTTTCTATGCATTCTATCAATGAAACTATGAATTTTTGTGATATGTTTGCATTGAATTGATTACTTGTGTTTGTTAGATTGAATTGTCTCACGATATCATCACAGATCAATCCATTTTGATTCTATCAACACTTTAGCATGTATCTTTTAGATTCTTAAGGTGTGCATGGCTAGGTGCATCTCATTATCGCATACATCACTGATTGATCAAAAAACCATGTTCTTGTTTATCTTAGAAAAAAATTCATTCAATTGACCACTATTAAGCATGCCTCAAGGAAAAGCAACATAAATCTTCCCACAAGCTTGAACTTGTGAATTCAAATAATACCCCATCAAAGTAACTTCATATAGATCTTTTTGGCCCAACTAACGTCATGAGTATAGGAATAAAATAGTATTGTTTGGTAATCATTGGTACTATACAAGGCTTACATGGGTTTTTTTTTTTTTTACTTCATAATACAAATTATCAAACACCTTTATTACTAAAATTAAAAATCAATTGGATTTTAAAGTAAAATTCATTAAAGTGATAATGGTACTAATTCAAAAATGATGATTTACATTCATTTTGTACTAACAAAGCTATCGCTCATCAATTTAATGCGGCTATAATCCTCAACAAAATGTAGTAGCTGAAAGAAGAAACAGAACACTAATTGAAGTAGCAAGGACCATGTTGACGGATGCTAAACTACCGGTCACCTTCTGTGTAAAAGCTGTAAACACAACAAGTTATGCGCTAATATAGAACATTACGGTGAAAGAGAGCAATAGAACTCCATATGAACTTCTATTTCATACAAATTTTTATTGAGTTTTTCAGAATTTGGTTGCTCGATTAAATACTACACACAATGGATAATTTAGAAAAAATTTCACCTAAAACAGATAAATGATTTTTTGTTGCATACTCATTAGCCATTATGGCTTTTAGAGTATTTAATCCAAGATTAAATCTAATTGATGAATCAATAAATGTTTAATTCAATGAACTCTTTTCCTAAAACATCAAATGATCTTGATTGGTTGTTTGATATTGATTCTCTAACAAAATCATTTAATCAAACTACCTTATACAATTCAAGAACAAGTAATACAAGTGGATCTAATAGTTTAGATGTAGCTGAGAACATGATTTTCCTATGATGTCACCATCTTCTCCTCCCTAACAAGCTTCAAATGTTCCATTGACTATTGATCATCTAAGACAAACATCAGTTGAAAGTGGTTCAATAGAGGCTCATACAAGTAATGTGCAGACTAGTTCACCAGATTTATCACTAGAAGTATAACAAACTATACCAGTTCCACTTTGTGCTAATTAAGTGATGAATGCACCTAAGGAATGTATAAAAGTGCTTCAGATTTTAATGTTCAACATGAAGAAGCATCTAATTATTTTCATAATTCACCAAGCACTTTCATTCTAAAAGACCTCACACCAACCTGACATAAACATTACCAATCTAGATGTATCAATTCAATCTGATGTCATCCTAACATCAAGGGTACACAAAAATCATCCAGTGTCAAACATTATTTGTAACACCCCGAAATCTGCAAGGAAGCATAAATGCATGGATGTTTTCATGCAACATGATGTTCTCATACGAGAACGTGTATGAATGAGGAAAGCTTATAAAAGGGAAAGGGCTCCTTTTTGCGCTCATCATTCATGCGAAAACTACTACTGCTGCTATTTTCTAAGAAAGAAGCAAAAGTAGAGAGAGAGAAAGCATGGAAAGTGGTGGTCAAGGTATGTATTCATGTTGTTGGATTCGTTTATGTATTAGGGAATATTTAGTAATGATAATGATGCATTATTATGAAGTTTTTGAGTTAAAGGGATCTCGAGAAAAGGGTTTGTTGTGAGTAATCTTCAAATGTGAGTTCTAGCCCCTTCTTTTGCAAGTTTTTAGAAGTTTTTGGACTGTTATGCATACTACTATATTTGTTTATGATTATGATGATGATTATGATTGAAATAGTTATGTTATGAATGAATAAGCGAGTTAAAGTCGATAAATAGGATGGTTATGTTCTCGCCTGAAATGATAGATGTTCTCGCTTAAGCTTATTTTCGCTCACAAAGTTCTCGCATGCACTGATGTTCTCGTGTATAGGGAAACTGGTGTGCAAGGGTCTCATTTTATTATGTTTTCATGTACCATGATGTTCTAGCATACCGAGATGTTCTAGCGTACTTTGATGTTTTAGCGTATGATAAGGTTTTCGCTTATAGTGATGTTCCGCATACTTAGTTGCTCTCACATAAGTTTTCGCATAGCCATAGTGTTTCGCACATGTAGGATTTGGTTAGGATAGTTCTTTGTAATACCCGGTAACTTTTTATATATGTATAAAAGTCGACATTATAAATTATATGAATAGTTACTATATATATATATATACACACACACACACACACAACACACATATGTGTGTATATATATATAAAACGCCCGAAAATTAAGTATCATTAAGCAAGTGAGTTACGAATATAATGTTATAAGAATTATAAGATGTCTAGTCGGGAATTTACTTTTGTAGGAGACCACCTAATATATATATATAAATAATATATATATATAATATATATATATATATACATATACATATACATTATTATACATATACATATACATATATATATATACATATATATATACATAATATACATATATACATACATATATATTATACATATATATACATTACACATACATATATATACATATAATACATATATACATATATATACATATCTATACATATATATATATATTATTAATATTTATTTTATAAACTAAAATTAATTCATATTATTGTTATATAAAATAAGAAAATAAGATAAATTAAAAGTTTTTGCATGCATATTACGTAAAAATGTGTTGTTGGATGATGACCAAAATCGAATTTTTGTTGATAGAAACTTAGGGTAGTAGGAAATAATGTTATACGTGGTTAAAACTTTCCCTTAGATCATTAATTGAGTCTTGCAACGCATGCCATGTACTTATGATGAGTTGGTTAAAACATTTGTTTATAAGGCAACTAGTGGGTAATGAAGTTTCATTTAAGTATTCCACACATATTCGCATACAAATTTACGAAAGAAAGACAACCCGACCTCTGTTATTCTTCTAATATTAACTCATCACTTTGCCAATTCTAATACCTGATATATCCATGTTATCATACCCTTAACCCATAATTAGAGCTCAGGAGTTAAGGTACTACCCGTTAAAAGTCTATTGCTCTTCTAGTTACAAACCCGTTATACTGTCCTGGTGAATACGTTTATTAATATTAAAACTTAATAAACATTTTATTGTTTTCAAAATGAATGTATATATTAATAAGTTTATACTCATAGAGGGTAATTTATGAGAGGAAGCAGGATATGAGCATACATATGGTTTGCTCAGACTATACATGTATTGGGAGTTTTTTTTGTTAAAATAGTGTAATTGAAAATTTTATTTGTTAAAATGATGTACTTTAAAAAATACTTATTAAAATGGTGTAGCTTTGAAAATCTATTGTTTCACACTCCTACTCTTATTGGTAACTTATAAAAGTTTTATAAAATATTTTTTAACCCATTTAAGTACGATATCTTTATCATTTTTGAATTTTTTTTAACTGGAACATTTTCTTATAGTTTTCTAGAAATATTTTTTGAATTTCTTTTAAAAATGTTTTATAAGAACAGCTTTTTAAAATGTTTAGTCCTTGTATTAAAATAGATATGTTTTTTACTTTTCAAACTTAAATAAAATTTAAATGGTATGTAAGTAATTAAAAAACTTTTCTATATAGCAAAGTGACATTACTAAAATAAATATATCCTTTTGAAAAACCTTCTATAAAACATCACGACAATGTTTATATATTTCTTAAAACTTTTTTTTCTTTAACTTTTGAAAATGTTTTCTTTATTAAAATACTTTTTTCCTTAGTTAGAAAATAGTTTGTAACATTTTTTCTGTTATTAAGATTTTTTAATGAAAAATGCATTTTTCAAAAGCATTTATCTAAAACACATTTCTAATTCAAGCTACTGAAATAAAGAACAAATCTTTTCACAGAATTTTAAATAATAAAAAATCATTTTGATTTTAAAAAGTTAAAAGAAATTAAAGATATTTATGTTTCAATACCATGATTAAACATTTTAAAAAATTATTCCTGTATAACATTTTGAGAGAATTAATAAATATTGTCTTGAAAACTAAAAAAATATATTTTAAAATGTTTCTAGAAACTTTATAAATATCATTCCTAAAAGAATTTAACAAAACATTAAAAAATAATCTCTTGTAAAGTAACAAATAGGAATAAGAGTGAGAAATATTAAAATTTTAAAACTACACTATATTATTAAATATTTTTTCAATTATACTTTTTTGGTAAATAAATTTTTTGCACCTACACCATTTTGGTAAAAAAGACTTCACGTATTGGACTGCGGTCTAATGCGTCTAATATAAATTAGGACGAAATATTAATCTTAGAAAGGTTACCGATAGGGGTTACAAGTCTCTGAACCAGTTTATGTTAGTGTTAGCAAGAGTATTTCGGGATTGTATAAATTGCTAATTCCAACTATGGTTAACCTTAATTAATACAGTCATGTTTAAAAAAATCATTTTGTACCATATAAGCTTTATTCCCCAACATATTATTGACGTTCTATTTTCTAAAAAATTTCATGTAATTAATCTTAGTTCATAGGGTACCCATTATACATACAAGAATACCACCAAGCTAAGTATCTAAGGTGCGAAAATAATCTTCGTGGCTCGGGAAGTATTATAAAAATAATGTTTTTTAAGCAATAAAACTTCTGGTTATGTAAATAATAGATTTGGTGTTTATAAAAATCCCCAATGTATATAAAAAGATTTGGTTATAAAAAACAAGGGTTTTTATTATTTCAGAATGTTGGATCATATGAGGCTGGTGCAACCAAAACAACACTCAGAAGAATTTTGAAGTGCTAAATGAAGTGGTTTTCCGAAGACAAAGCTGCTCTTCCAAAGCTAAGTCAAAGATCTTCCGAAGCTCAAAGTATGAAGAACTTCCAAAGGAAGAACCCAGTCTTCCGAGACCAAGTTGTTCTCCTTCCGAAGTATACAACTTAGAAGATCCAAAGACAAAGTCTTCAGAAGAATAAAGTCCTAAAGACTTGCAAAAGTTCGGAAGAAGTTGTTTCTTCAGAAGCCGAAATGACGTCGGAATAATTTATTCTTCCAAAGCCATTTACCTTTGGAAGAACCAACTATGAACAGTGGACATAGGTATGGTCTGGCTGACAGCCCGCTGCAACTCTGATATACTGCATGGCGTTTTCCCACGCCCATGTATGTGACACCCTACATATAACCCATATCAAATCCGTGAGCTCCGCGTGGGCAACCAAAAGCAAATCCGTGAGCTCCGCGTGGGCAAAGAGGACAATATTGATGGTGTGATAGACCAGGTGTTACAGAATGGTATCAGAGCCACTCCTGTGCCTTTCGGGATGTGGGACATACCTCACCAAGGATGGTGACTTCTCGGGCTTATCGAAGACGATGAGTCCAAGGGGGGGTGATTGTGACACCCTACATATAACCCACATCGGGCGTGGACAAGAGAGATTCCTGGTTCATAAGTAATGTCTGGCATCTAATATCACCAACGCGTTTTGGGCGCATTGGTTGTGGATGAGAGGAGAACTCCACAGTTAAGCGTGCTCAGGTGGCAGCAATCCAGGGATGGGTGACCTCACTGAGAAGTTTTCATCTGGGCAACCAAAAGCAAATCCGTGAGCTCCGCGTGGGCAAAGCAGACAATAATGGTGGTGTGATAGACCGGGTGTTACAATGTAGTTGACCATACTTTAATCCACTGTTCACCATTCTCAATTTAGTACAGTTGTCATTCTTAATTGGTGACAAAAGGTAAGTCATGGACCTGTCATGACTACCTAATCTAGGATATTATTACTTTATGTTAGATACTTTACTTCTAGCAATATAGTATTTGTGTAGTTGTAAATTCCAGCTGGTTTTTCAAGTATAACCGGCTATAGATTGTAGTATATATAGTTTCTCCATGTAACTTATTAACCATGCTTGTAAGAGTCTTGTAATACTGAGTTGAGAAGTAATATATACAAGTATCTTGAAAAACCATTCTTTTGTTCTTGTGCTTTCATTAACTTATTATATTACTTGTGAACTTAGTAGAGATTCTGCTTCATCAACCCGAGTGATATTAAGTGAGTTTGTGAGAATATCTTGTGTTGTGAGACAAACACTGATCCTGCAATTGGTATTAGAGCTTTTTAGGCTCTTGATTGTGAGATCTTACCATCCCAAATCACCCTTGTTTTCTTCACACTCACTCACTTCACTCAAATGGCTCTTAACAAGAAATTTTCTAAGTCTGAGATGGCAACCATGACCAAGGCTCCTATCATCACTCCTGATGACTTTGGAACCTGGTGCAAACATATTGAAGGCTTTATCAAGTATCAAGACAGCCGCATGTGGAGATTAGTTACTCATGGTCCATACCAACCAAAGGTGGAATCCTCAACTGGTAATGGTGCCATGACTGAGAAGGCCTTTGAAGACTACTCTGATGAAGACTTCAATAAGATAGACATTGGCTGCATAGCCATGACTGTTTTGCTTACGGCAATACCAAACTCTATAATGGTAGGCTTTAAGCAATACGAGTCTGCCAAAGAACTCTTTGATGCTTTGAAGCTAATGTTCTCTGGTTCTGCTGAATCCAAGGAGTCCAAGAAAGATATGCTGAAGCAGAAATTTGAGAACTTCACATATATTATTGGTGAGACCTTGAGCTAACAATAATTCAGATACATGAACTTGATCACCTCTCTTTAGTCTATAGGAGTGGTTCTTCAGTGGACTTTCTATTGTGTCTCAATAAAGAGAACTGAGAATCTCAACACTTCACTATGACTGAACTATATGAAAAGCCATCAGATGAACAGACCCTCAAACCTTCCTATTAGCAATGCTCTACATGTTGCAAAAGGTTCAAGAACTCCCCAGCTCCAGTTGTACCTGAACTACCCCTAACAGCTACCATCTTCCTCTGGGCCATACATCATATTCCCTGAGACACCCAGGTCTCAACAAGCTCAACAAAATCCCTTCCAGGATAGTTGTGCATTTGTTTCAGGGAATGAGCACTCTGGAGATTTTCAATTCTGTTTTGATGATCTGGAGTGTTTCAGACCAGATGATCTAGAATACATGGACATTGTCCAACAAATGGCTCTCCTGACCTACAGAGCAAAGAAGTTCTTCAAAAGAACTAGAAGGCAGTTCCCTCAGAACCCAACCAACAGCAAATTTAGGTTTGACAAGACAAAGGACTAGTGTTACAACTGCAACCAGCTTGGTCACTTTATAAGGGAATTCAAACTCCTAGATCTAATCCTGGAGCAACTCAAGCCTTCCAACATCCTGCTACCCCAAAGGCTGCAGCCAAACCCACTGAACAACAGACTAAAGCTTTTGCTCAAGAAGTTGATTGGAGCTTCATGTTACAATATATCACTCCTTGCTCAAGCTCTCATGGCTGGAACTGAAGACACTAAGGTATATGAGCATCTCTGTACTCCAGCCTGTATTGCTAAGGTTAAGTTGTATCAGGACTACAACATGGAAATTAAATCTGATATTGAGTCTTTAAATATACTAAAATCAGAATTTAAGAGAGCAGAATCTAACTACAAACCCAAAATAGAAGAGTTAGAGAAAACTATGTCCTCTTTAAAACATGAACATTCAAACTACATGGCTCAAATAAAAGATTTAATCTCCAAGTTGACTGAGGCTCAAGCCCAACTAGTGATAGCTGAGGCTAAAGCCAAGAAGTATGCCATTGAAGAGCATAATTTCAACACCATCATTGCATCGTCCTCCCACTCAAAGGTGTGTTATCAAAACAAAAGTGGTTGGGAACCAATGAAATTGCTCCACCAAACTCCTTTGTGTCTATTAGATAGCCAAGATATGGTACTGATGAGCAAGAAGTTCCAACTGCTGACCCACTACCCAAAGAGCAGAATAATGATGCAATAATAGGAACCACCATATGGAAGGATAAGGTAGAAAACCTCATCCCCATAGCTGATGATCAACCCTTAACTACCAAAGCCAGAAAGAACAAAATTAGGGCAGCAAGAAAAACTGCCAAGAAGGTGGGTGAGACTAAGTTGAAGATAGACCCAAGGCAAAAGGGTGTATTCGTATCAGCTGGATTTCAAGTGGTTGGAAATCTTGATTCAGGAAAAGAGTGTAGTACCAACACTACTATCTAGATGAAGGACCAAAAATTGAAGGGGAGGCTGTTGAAGAAGAAAAGAATTGCAAGAAACAACAGTCAACATGCCCCATCAAAATTAACATTGAATGCATAATCTGTGGTCTGCATAATCATATGACTAAAGATTATTACTACAATCCAGCAAGCACACATTATGAATCTAATGTTAAGAAAGGAGAAGTTAAGGATGGTTTCACATTTGGACCTTACCATATGGTCCAAGTGTTGAGGAAAGGAGAGCTTGTTTCCGAAGCCAATTTGTTTCGGAAGAAACTCTTTCTTCCGAAAGGACAATAGCTTTGGAAGACAAGCCAAAGAACAAACAAAGGAACAAAAAGAATCCTTTCAAACCTTCCGAGAAGAAGACTGCTTCGGAAAAAAAGGTTGTGGCAACTTCTTCAAAGAAGAAAGAAACCTCGGAAGCAAGTTATGCTGCACAAGCCTCTTCGAGCTCATCAACACTGATCAACCATATGATGGAATGGAAGATCAGAAAAGATATTGCAGCCCAATCCTCTTCTTCACAAACCATAATTGAACCCCTGTGCATAAATTTTGGTTCAATTATATCATCTACATTGGAAGAGCCCAAGACCAACAAGGCTTGGGTTTTCAATAGTAACTAATCATTTCACCTTATGTGCAAGGATATCCACATGACAAGAATGGAAATGTTTGGATTATGGATAGTGGATGCTTCAGGCACATGACAGGAAATGGATCTCTCCTACAAAAGTTTGAACACTTTGATGGAGGTCATGTTCAGTTTGGAGGTGAAGCCAAAGGATACATTTCTGGTAGAGGTAGTGTATCCAATGGTAAGTTAAAAGTTGACAAAGTAAACTTTGTCAAACAGCTTGAACACAATCTATTAAGTGTTTCTTAATTCTATTATCAAAAGCACCAAATGCTTTTCACAGAACATAAGTGCATAATCCTCAAACCCAGGATGACAATTCCTTGAGAATTGGTGCTTCTTAGATCTCCTAGGAGAGGGGATATGTACAAGCTGGTATGAACAGTGCTTCCCCACTGGGTAAAGTATCATGCTTTCTTTCCAAAGCAAATGGTGATGAGTCAACTCTTTGGCATAAAAGAATGTGCCATGTTAATTTTAAAACCATGAATATATTGATTAAAAATAATTTGGTATATGGTGTTCCCAAAAAGTTGTTTATCTGTAAAGATAATTGTGTTGCCGACCTAAAAGGAAAGCAACACAAGGTTTCTCACAAATCCAAAGAGGTTAATTCCATCACCACCCCATTACACTTATTGCACATGGATCTTTCTGGTCCCACAAGTATAATGAGCATTGGAAGGAAATCATATTGCATTGTGATTGTTGATGATTTCACAATATTTACTTGGGTTTTCTTTTTAAGAACAAAAGATGAAACTGCTGACACTCTAAAATCTTTTATTCTTAAAATTGAAAATCAAATAGATCACAAGGTAAAAATCATTAGAAGTGATCAAGGGACTGAGTTTAAGAATCAAGTTCGTGACTCATTCTATAACTCAAAAGGGATTGCCAAACAATATGTTGCTCCTAGAACTTCTCAACAGAATGGTGTTGCTGAGGCGAGGAACAAGACACTTATTGAGGCTATAAGAACTATGTTAGCTGATTCAAAACTGCCTCTAACTTTCTGGGCAGAGGCAGTCAGCACTGCATGTTATGTGCAAAACAGGGTTCTCATTGTTAAGCCCCATGGAAAGACCTCTTATGAGCTATGGAACAAGAGGCCACTGTGCATTGGCTTTCTTAGGTCATTTGGCAGCAGGTGTGCCACACTTAACACAAAGGACAATTTAGCAAAATTTGCTGAAAAGTCGGATGATTCTATCTTTGTTGGATATTCCTCAACTTCTATTGCATATAGAGTGTATAATATCAAAAATCAACAATTTTTAGGAATCATCCAACATTGTTGTCAATGAGCACACTCCTTGTGTTAAGGGCAATGGTCCTGATTATATCATCAATTTAGAATTGTTTCTAAACTATTCTAAACCATCTTGTGAGAATGTTTCAGCTGGAACAGGAACTCAAAGTGACCCCTATGAAGATCAAATGTTTAAGTTACAAAGACCTATTCCAAGTTCTCTAAGAAGAAATGAAGATCAATCTCCTTCAACTGAAAGTCTTGAAAGCTTGAATATCTCAGGAAACAATGCAGCTTCAACAAGTTGTCAACCTACCAAGCCTCATAACTCAACAGTTGACAACTCAAGTACTCAACACTAAGCTGATGAAGACATTGATCTGGAGGAACAAGCAACTTTTGATGCTTTTTCTCAGCAAAATACCATTGATGCTGTCACACATTCATTGAATCAATCCTCATTGAATGAGTGTGAGACATCAGCTGGTCATGGTGTTCAAAATCCTTGGCAAAACTTCTCAAACCTAGATATATCTATGCAACTAGATGTGATTCATAGGCTTAGGATACACAACACTCATCCAGCTGAAAACATCATTGGGGATGTCTCAGAAGGTCTGAAAACAAGAAGTCAGACCCATAATAGGAATGTCTGCTTGTACTCATGCTTTCTCTCTTAGATGGAACCAAAGAAGGTGGAAGAAGCCCTCAAGGACAACAACTGGATAGAAGCAATGCAAGAGGAGTTGCTTCAATTCAAGAGGCAAAAGGTATGGAACTTGTGTCCATTGCCACCTGGCCAAGTCCCCATTGGCACTAAGTGGGTGTTCATAAACAAAAGAGATGATAGAGGTTTGATCATCAAGAACAAAGCAAGTCTTCTTGTTCAAGGATACACATAGGAGGAAGGTATAGATTACATAGATGTCTTTGCACCAGTTGCAAGACTTGAGGTTGTGCGAATCTTCCTTGCTTTTGCAGCATCTAAGAACTTCACAGTCTATCAACTTGATGTCAAATGTGCATTTCTGTATGGGGATATCGATAGACAAGTCTATGTATGTCAGCCACCTATGAAGACCCATAGAACCCCAACTATGTGTGCAAACTTGATAAAGCTCTTTATGGCTTGCATCAGGTACCTAGGCTGTGGTATGAGACACTGTCTTAGTTTCTTCTCAGGAATGGCTATACCATAGGCACATTAGACAAGACATTGTTCATAAAGAAGTCTGGGAAGGACATGTTGCTTGTATAAGTCTATGTTGATGACATCATATTTGATTCCTCAAATGACCAAATATGCAAAGACTTTGAAAGCATCATGAGAAAGAAGTTTGAAATGAGTTCCATAGGAAAGATGGACTTCTTCCTTGGAATTCAAGTGAAGCAGATGGAAGAAGGATTCTTCATCAATCAATCTAAGTATGTCAATGACATCTTTGAAAGATTTGAGATGAAAGATTGTAAGCCAGCCAAGACACCTATACCTAGAAATCATAATCTTTGTATTGATTTTGAAGGGGAGGATACTGATCAGCATCAATACAGGGCAATTATTGGATCTTTGATGTATCTTACTGCAAGTAGACCTGATATCATGTTTGCAACTTGCATGTGTTCAAGATATCAGGCCGCTCCAAAGGTGTCTCACCTAATTGCTGCCAAAAGGATCCTTAGATACCTCAAAGGAGCTCCGAAACTGGGTCTTTGGTATCCTAAGAATAAGGATTTTAACCTTCATGGTTACACTGACAGTGATTATGATGGCTACAATATCAACAAGAAATCCACATCAGGTGGATGTCAATTTCTTGGTGGAAGGATCATCTCCTGGCAATGTAAGAAGCAATCATATGTATCCAAATCAACTACTGAAGCTGAGTATATTGTTGTGGTAAGCTGCTGTGCTCAGCTGCTTTGGATTCAGAATCAGATGCTGGATTATGGTTTCAACTTCATGGAGACTCCTATCCACATAGACAACAAGAGTGCAATTTCTATCATAGAAAATCCAGTCAAGCACTCCAAGACAAAACACATTGACATCAGGTATCATTTCATATGAGACATTTATGAGAAAAAACTAATCAAGCTAGTCAAAGTCAATTCAAATCAATAATATGCTAACTTGTTCACAAAAGCCTTTGATGAATAAAGATTTAAATATTTAATCACAGCTATGAGGATGATTAACATTGACTAGTCCTTTTCTTTTGAAAACCTTTTAAAAATATGTCTTGTCTATATTGTCTAAATACAATCTAAGCCCTAGTACAAAAAGGTTTTCTTCAAAAATTTCTAACTAAGAATGCTTCCGAAGAGAAATTTACCCTCGGAAGAGATCTTTATTCATCTTCCGAAGGCAAATTCCACTACATAAGTATTCTCTTTCAAAGAATTTTTAGCCTCGGAAGGACATTTGATTATAGATCAAATCCACTTCCGAAGCTTACTAACTTCTTTTATCAGAAGAATATTTTACTCACTGAAGCAAATTTGTCATTAAAGACATGGTTTGCCTTCGGAAGTGAAAATTGGCTTCGGAAGACAATATTGAGAAACACAAGTGTTTTCTCTCGGAAGTATCCTTACTCTCGGAAGGAAACTTTTACTATGTAATAGAAGTCTTTGGGCCCTACTCTGTAAAAGTAAGATTTTATTGATGATTGTCGGAATATTTTAAATGGTTTATCTTTCCGCCTATGTCCAATCGAAACCTACACCGTTCTTTCACCCATCTTTTCACCCTATCTGTTTGGATGTTTAACCCCATTTAAAATTTCCAACTCTCTTTCTTTACTTTCTTTACCACTGCAAAAGCCCCAAATTTCCATTATCTTCTTCATTCACTCTCAAATTCCTTCAATCAAACAGTACCTTCTGAACAATGGCTTTGAATCCCTAACACAACCAAGTCGCCATCCTTGATTCTTCAAAGGATGTCGATTTTGCTCGTATTTTCCACTTTCTATCACAATTGACATACTTCACTGCCCTCACTGTTAACCCCACCATCTACTCAAACCATTTGGCTAAATTCTAGGCCAATGGTCGAAGTGAAACGCTCAAAGATAAAAGGGTCATCAGATCGAGGAATCGCGGGCAGGAGATCACTATAAGTGTGACAACCATCAGGGAGAATCTGGAGCTCCATGATGAAGGTGCCCCCACTGAATTCCCCAAGTCTGAGTTGGAGAATACCTACACTCAGAAGGGATATAGCGGAGATGTGAGCAAGTTTACGGTCTACAAATTTAATTTCTCCTAAAATTGGAAGTTCTTGCTGCACATCGTCCTACACAGCCTATCCAACAAGTCAGGGGGATGGGATCAAATCCCATATGATTTGGGCTGCCTACTCCATGGATTGGTAAAAGGCCTCAGACTCAACTACTCAAGGTTTGTGTTGAACAACTTAAGAAGCAATCTCACAAAGGATTCATTCTATATGTATCGTAGGTTCATTCAGCACTTCATCAACTGTGAGTTGGACCAGGATAAACTACAATTTGCCCATGTTCTACTAGTCCCTCAAATGAAGCTTAACATCTTCAAAACTCTGAAGAAGGTGTCCACCAACTTCACTGGAAGATTCACTGATCTTCTTCCAGGTATCCTGGAGCCAATGGCTCCTGGTGACATCCCTGCAAGCCCAGCAGGTGCCCACACCAGACACCACCACTACAATGCCATCTACTTCTTCCCACCCAATCAAAATTACCTTCAAAAGACGCCCCAAACGAACCCTTGATCAATCTACTCTGATTGATCAAGTCCCCACTATTCAAACCAAAAAGCCTAGAGTAGAATCAAGGGCTCCCACTCAGCCAGAGGTCTAACCATCCTCCTAAATTGACCTCAATATCAGTGTTGAGTCTCCTCAGTCTCAACCTGATGAACTGATTGCTGGTTGTCAGGCCTAATCAAAAACAATTTATAATGGTCCAAACTCACCTAAGATAGCTAGCGTAAGTCGGGTCGATCCATAGGGAATATGTGGAAAGTTTGGTTCAATTCATAAATTGAAAGCGTTATTGAAAATACTTGTAAATTAACTAAATTGCAAAAAGTACTTGAGGTTGAAAAGTAAAATTGATTGTAAATAATGATAGGAAAGATTAATCCCCTTCGGGTTAAGTTTTACAACTTAGACTTGCTTTGATAGTTAAAAGTGGTCACATAGACATAACCGGGTTGATTTGGTTAAAGACAATAGATTGAATGAGACTGTTGTTAATGAACTACTCGAATCATATCCTACGTTTGTATTACCCAACCCCATCCAAAATTGATGTTTCCAGATGAAAAGAAATCTAAAACAATCAAACCAGAACAATTGAATTGAAAGCAATACACGTATTTTAGAATCTCTAAATAATAAATAATGTTACTCGGCTTCAACTACCATGTTCAAACATTAACTAAACAAAAACCATCAAGAACAAGTCATAGTATAAACCCTAATACCCGGAGAAGATCACGGGTGGATTAGCCAGACATGGAAAAGAAAAACAAATCAAAATCAAAGGTAAACATTGTATCTAACGTTAAAGATTCAAATCGAATGATAAAAACACAATCTTGAGCCTTGAAATCGCCTCCGGGAGACTTTTGGATCACTTGGGGTCGTTCCTAGGGCTTGGGGACAGCTTGGAATGAAAGATAGCCCTAAAACCTAATTTTTCTGTCTTATAAGTGATTTCAGCGCATCATGTACCGTAGGTCACTTGAACACCGTAAGTTACGTTAGCGGCTTTCTTTTCTATTTTTTAATTGATGAACCGTAGGTCATCTTTCCACCTTAGGTTACACTAGGGGGCTATACCGTAGGTCCTGTTTCCACCATAGGTTATGGTTGACCAGCTTTGTCCGATTCTTGTTTTCTTCGTAACTTATTCGTTCGAATTCCGTTTTCCTCCCTGTTTGCGGCCACGTTCTCATAATTGAATTCTCTATCACATCATATACCATGATATTCATTTATCATCCATATGCATTCTTCAAAACACATCAAATCATTTCGTTTTACCTTCAAAACACCAAATCGTCATAGTTAACTTATTCCAAACAATTTCTTCTACTTAAACACATAAATTACATTAAAGTTAACTACTTAACCATGATAAAATCATTCCAAACCTCTTACATCACATCCCCACACTTGTTTCTCGCTTGCCCTCAAGCGAGGTTGCTTTTAAAATTTAATTATTCAGGTTAAAAAGGGGTCAGCACATAAAAGCACAAGTCCCAAACTCGATTAAGGTTCAAGGAATACTCAATTCCAAGTTAGCAATTATGACCCGTTAAAAACACAAACTTCTAACCCGTTGGACTGCCTAACTAATATTATCAAACCCTAGGTTGCTCCCTTGCACGTATCACACCCCTCACAATAAAGCTTTCCACTCGGTGTAATTTCTGGCTCGGCCAAAGATATGCCGGTAATTTATGAACACTTAAAAGTAATGCAAACTAGTGAGCATAGGCTTGCAAGACAATCATCTCTCCACCCACTAACACAAGATACCACACCAATCATGAGGACTTTGCAAAGGTTGTAATGTTAGGATTAGGATCAGGTAGGAATAATTTGGGATATAGTGACTAGGGTGATAGGAAACTTGAGTTAACTACAACATACTTCAAAGCACAATCTTTTTCTTCTCTAATACTTCAGTCTTTCAAATTTACTATTTCAATAGAATTTTCTTTTCTTTTCATTTTTTTTAAACAGAAGAACCTACTTGACAAAAACATAATGGAATTCACTAACCTTAGCTATCCCCAACTACAACTTCAAAACAGGATATCAAATCAAACTTAACGCTATTACCGCTAAATAACTCGAGTTTCATCACACGGGTAAACAAAGAAATAGGCTAAACAAAAGGCTAATGAGTCAAAAATTTGGTTTGAACAAATGAATAGGGAAAAGGCACAAACTTGGCTACTAGGAAATAGACATCGGGTAGGTGGGTCCAATGGGGTTATTTTACGGTTGATCCTAATGCCTCAATCACTTTGATGTGAATCCCAGTCTCGAGTCTCAAGATGCATGCGCCGCATAAGTTCTACCACTAGAAACATCACTGGACACTCAATCAAGCAAATATATATAACAATATCAAAGAATAGGCTTCTCACACATGAAAACGGTGGGTTCGGGTTACTGATGTGACATGTGCAAGTTTACTACACCTAAAGTTTGCCACCCCTAGTTAGGCGTTCCCTTTCCAACTTTCACAAACCAATCGGGTTTAAACATTAGGGAATCAACCATGACCAAGAACCTTAACCAATAATTAATATTTTAGAGAAAAATTTTAAAAATTTTCAAATTTTGTCCAAATTTTCATTTCTCCAAAATATGTCTCCCTGGGTTCCCCCATCCCCACACTTGGGGGATACATTGTCCCCAATGTATGAATTGATTCATTTTACAATCCCTCTTTGCATTTCACTTTATCCATTATGCCCAAACATATAATATAACATGATTAAACAAACTATCATAGTCCTAAATAATAGAATCACTCCACCCTGATCACATAGTTGTTTCAAACCCCAAGTGCAAAACAATAATAGCAAATAAAGTCAAAGAAAGTTCACTTAGACCTGATGGCAAATTATCTGATAGTGCTTCAATATTGTTATATGGAGACTGTACCAAGCACATCATCAAATATGCACCTAAAATTCCATGTGCTTCCCCACACTTGCATGTTTGCTTTGGCTAATTAAAACTAAAAACACAAAACAAAAACTAAAAAAAAAATAATAAAACTCACTTTCATAGGAATCACAGTTGCATTTAGCATATGCAATAAGCCTTTTAAATCTCTCGGTAGGCCCGAGTGGACGAGTGAAGTCTCGTGAGGGTTTTTAGTGAACACACCCACAAAGTTCAAAACAACTAAGATCATAAAAAAACAAAAAATTACAAATATCTCAGGTTGCCTCCCAAGTAGCGCTAAGTTTTAGGTCTTCAGCCAGACCGTACCTGTCACCACTCATGGTGGTCGAAAGTGGTGCTTGCCTTTTCAGAGTTCTATAACTATTTGCTTTTGTTGATCTAGTGGGTTCCCAACGTCATCCAAACATGGAACGAACATCATTGTCTTAACTTGAGCATTTTTAGGATCAGGTGGATCACTAGCTTTTTTCTTCCATTTTGGCTTCTTATGCTTTATTTCCATCTTCTTCACTGGCTCTTTATTTTATTTTGAATCTACAAACTCTTTCAAGTGAGATGTAGGAAGGAACACACATGTTAGTCGCATCTGACTCACAAACTTTGTCATTAACAAAATAAGTGATCGACTTGGAAAACACATCAAAACATAACTTATGGGTTTCACATGTCATATCAATTGTTCCATCCCGACAGTTGATTTGAGCATTGGCAGTTGCCAAAAATGGTCGACCTAAAATAACCTTTGGTTTCTCGTTTGTTCTCACTAGTGTATAGTCAAGCACCATAAAGTCCACCAGGTAGTATAAATCTCCCAACTTGATTATCATATATTTTACCATCCCTTGAGGACGTTTGCAGGTCAAGTCAGCTAACACCATGGTGGTGTCAACCCCCTGTAAAGGGCCAAACTCATATTGATCATATAACTCACCAGGCAAGATACTAACAGCTGCCCCATAATCCAAGAGTGCCTTTTTTATCTTGAACTTCCCCACTTTGATTGGAATGACGGGTGCTCCTGGGTCACTCTCTTCTAGTGAATCGACTTCATTTTCCTTACCTGCAACTTGTTTTGAAAAAGAAGTAAAGTCGTTATTGAAACTTTCAGAATTAGGAAGGATACTAACTGAATTAATGTGGATATTTCTCATGTTCTTTATGTTTGTCCCTTGATTTTGTGGGTTCATGGTCGTATCACTTGGTAGCTTGCCTGGATCTTTTCTAAGAGCTGCCACTTCTTCTGCTAGTTGACCAACTTGCTTGGTCAAAGCGTCGTGACTCTTGTCTCGAACCTCATTAGATTTCTTCATCTCCTTCATAAACACCAAAGATCCTTGTTTGTTGGCTCTGCATTTCCTCCCGATCCACCATGGTCTTGGTTATTCTGGTAGTTCCTCTGACCACCCCTGTTATAGTTCCCCTGATTGTATTGACCACCCTGACCCCTGTTCTGGTATTATGGATGTGAATTACCTTGAAAGTTCGGGTTCAACTGATTGTCAAGGTTACCATATCTGAGGTCTTGGTGATTCCTCAAACCGGGGTGATAGGTGTTATTGTTGGTGTTGTTGTATGGCCGCCTATCACCCTGTACATAATTCACCTCTTCCAACCCCACATCAAACTATGGACAATCTCTAGCAGTTTGTCCAGCTCACCACATCCCTGGCATATAGTAAAGGAGCTTGTGGCCTTCACTATAGCCTTACCTGCCAACTGACCCGACCTTGAAGCCCTCCTATCCGGATCATCAACCACATTCCTCGATTTCCTAGGAGACTGAGCTTGTCTTTTTGAATGTATATTCATCCGTTCTAGTAACTCCCAGTCATCATCCTCAGTATTTGTCATGAACGTTCCTGCACTTGTCGAGTTTACATCTCTCACATCTTCATCAGATAACCCATCATAAAAGAAGGAAATCAATTCCCATTAGGGAATGTCGTGATGGGGATAGGTTCTTAACAACTCCTTGAACCTTGTCCAAGCCCATAAAATGGCTTGTCCTGTTGTTGACTAAATGTCCGAATGGCGGTTCTGGCCTCACAAGTCTTCTACAGGGTATAATACTCCTCTAAAAAGGCTTGCTGCATTTGCTCCTAGGTATAAATGCTAGCCGCAGGTAGTGAGTGGAACCACTTTTTCGCATTTCCTTTCAATATAAATTGGAATAGAACCAGCATCACTGCCTCTGGTGTAAAGCCTTGTGCCCCGATGGTCTCGCAAATGGCATTGAACTCATTTAGATGTAGATAAGGTTCTTCCTTGGATAACCTATGAAATTCTAAAAGAATAGCCAAACTGTTGGATCTAATCTCAAATGATCTCCCTCTAACTTGTGGCCTGACTATGGGTGATGTAGCTCCAGCTATGGTAGGGAGAAAATGGCTGTCAACCCCTTGAACAATAGCCTGGTATGGTTGAAGCCCGGGGTTTTGATTCACCCGAGGAAATTCTTGCCTTCTACCTTGACCTCGGCCCTGATTCTGCCTTTGCTGACTTGGTTGTTCATTCTGTCTGTATCGGCCTTGGTTGTTATTGGGTTCATTGTATTGAATCTCCTCATTATCATTTCATTTTCATAGCCATCATCCTGTCCATCCACCTCATCATCCCAAGTATGGATACTCAACCTCTTAAATCTCTCCTCTTTATTATTCAAACCTGTTAACCCCCTTTTGCTGTCTCGGATTCTGTCTTGGAGGTCCTTATTGGTAGGGGTTCTGTCTTGGTTGAGGGTAGGGATTTTGTCACTGAGGTGTCTTGTTTTGAGCAAGTGGATTTTGTCTTTGTGGGTTGTTTTATGGTTGTAAATTCGGGTATGCTAATGGGTCATTGGGTTGGTTTGGTGGAGGTTGGTTTTGTGGGGGATTTGGCGGTTGGTCATTAGGTGGATTTTGGTTAAATGGTGGTGGTGGTTTTGATTTTCCATCTTACACTCTTTGACTACACTTGTTGATTGAGTTTTTGTTTGGGATTATGCTTGATTTCTTCGAGCGGTCTTCTCAATTTCGGGATCAAACACTAACGGAGACTTGATCCTTGTGTACCGGGTATGCATGCACAGAGCTGTCACCTGCACACACAAGCACACCTAGCGTAACAAATAAAAAAGTGTAAATAAAATAAGCAAAACAAACTAAAATCAAACGAAACACTTTGCGCACTAATTCCCCAGCAACGGCGCCATTTTGATTGCGGGTTGTCAGGCCTAATCAAAAACAATTTATAATGGTCCAAACTCACCTAAGATAGCTAGGTTAAGTTGGGTCGATCCACAGAGAATATGTGGAAAGTGTGGTTCAATTCATAAAGTTGAAAGCTTTATTGAAAATACTTGTAAATTAACTAAATTGCAAAAAGTACTTGAGGTTGAAAAGTAAAATTGATTGTAAATAATGATGGAAAAGAGTAATCCCCTCCGAGTTAAGGTTTACAACTTAGACTTGCTTTGATAGTTAAAAGTGGTCACATAGACATAACCGGGTTGATTTGGTTAAAGACAATAGATTGAATGAGATTGTTGTTAATGAACTACTCGAATCATATCCTACGTTTGTATTACCAAACCCCATCAAAAATTGATGTTTCCAGATGAAAAGAAATCTAAAACAATCAAACCAGAACAACTGAATTGAAAGCAATACACGTATTTTAGAATCTCTAAACAATACATAATGTTACTCAACTTAAACTACCGTGTTCAAACATTAACTCAACAAAAACCATCAAGAACAAGTCATAGTATAAACCCTAACACCCGGAGAAGATCACGGGTGGATTAGCCAGACATGGAAACGAAAACAAATCAAAATCGACAGTAAACATTGTATCTAATGTTAAAGATTCAAACCGAATGATAAAAACACAATCTTGAGCCTTGAAATCGCCTCCGGGAGCCTTTTGGATCACTTGAGGTCGTTCCTAGGGCTTGGGGACGGCTTGGAATGAAAGATAGCCCTAAAAACCTAATTTTTCCGTCTTATAAGTGATTTCACCGCATCGTGTACCATAGGTCACTTGAACACCGTAAGTTACATTAGCGGCTTTCTGTTCAGTTTTTTAACTGATGAACTATAGGTCATCTTTTCACCATAGGTTACGCTAGGGTGCTATACCGTCGGTTTTGTTTCCACCGTAGGTTACAGTTGACCAGCTTTGTCTGATTCTTGTTTTCTTCGTAACTTCTTCTTTCGGACTCCGTTTGCAGCCACGTTCTCGTAATTGAATTCTCTATCACATCATATATCATGATCCTTATTTATCATCCATATGCATTCTTCAAAACACATCAAATCATTGCGTTTTACCTATAAAACACCAAATCATCGTAGTTAACTTATTCCAAACAGTTTCTTCTACTTAAACACATAGATTACATTAAAGTTAACTACTTAACCATCATAAACATCATTCCAAACCTCTTACATCATGAGCATACAACCAATGCCTTAAGCCCTCAGGGTGAGTCTCAACACTCCCCTGATCAACCAAAAAGGGATAGCCACATCATTGGCTCAACTGCTATTACAGCTAAGCCATTAGGTGCTGACCAACATCCCGGGTCATTAGATATAACATCCCTCTCCTTTCTTAGCCTTTTAACCCGACCTGATAAGGATATCATGTTCCATCAGGGCCATGATGTTGATCTACCTTACCACTCTTAAGATTAACTGAGCCTAAGGGAACCTCTGATGTCTAGCCCACATGAGCTAAGCCAAACTGAGGTGAGTCCAACCAGAGTGGAGGTGACTCATGTAGATTCAGTTGCCACTACTAAGAGTGTTTCACTAGCCTCCCAGGACAGTGGTAACATCAGTGAGACTGAATCTACGGCAACCATGCCAATTGATGCCTCTAAAAGAGACATCAGTATGCAAGGGTATCCAGGGCGCCAAGAAACACTACTGGTGGTAGTGATGAACATACTAGGTATGTTATCTCATCTCCAATGATTCTTCAATAGAAGATAAGGGTAGTCTGCAACTCACTATCAGATACCTATTTTCTAAAGTCTTAAACCTTGAATTAAAGGTTAAGACTTTAGAAGATAGGTCTGCCACTCAACAAATTGAGATAGAAAATCTTAAGGCTCAACTAGCTAAGAAACAGATTGAGAAGTCTATTAGACATGTGCCAACTCAAGTTTCTTTAACTTCTTCCTCCAGCTCATCTACTTCTCAAGATGATGCTACCAAAAAAGGGGAGAATGTTCAGAAACAAAGAAATATGGAACCCAACCTTACCATTACTTCCCTTGATGCCATTTCTTCATTCTATCCTACACAGCAACACCCTACAACCATCTTTCCTCAACCACCTCCTATTACCATTCAAATGGACCCAAGGACGCTTATTGACCTTAACAGATTTTTAACCAAGTTTCTAATAAGCTTCTCACTTAAAAAACCCTCCCATGATGTTGCCATTGCCTATTTTGGAGCTAAAGAGCTTCAAAGGCTGAGTGGACCACCTACCTATGAGGAGATAGTTGGTCAACCTAAGGTCTCTATTAAACTTGAGATTAAGGTCAAAGGGGAGATACAGACTGATGGCCCAGCAACCAACTTAAGAGGGATAGGTAGTGCAGTTCCAATTACTTCCAAAGAAGAAGTCCAAGCTACGAAAGGAATAATTGAGCTATCTTCCTTATCCGATGACCTGCTTATTTTAGAGGCCATTCTTGACCTGGCTTCTAAGGTCAACAGTGAGCACTTTCTTACAACTCCAATCTCCCTTTGTAAGATCATCTGAAGATTATGAGGTTGATGCAACCAACAAGCCAGAACAACCAAGTCTTCCATGCATGCACTAAGGAACAAAGATGAACTACCTTTGGAAGTCTTACACTCTCTAATGTGTCTAAGTGTAAGATCTTCCAAATCTAACAGTTTAGAAGGAGTTACTTCGGAAGTTTCACACTCAAACAGAAAAATATTCTAAGTGTGAAATCTTCCGAAGCCAAAGACCAGCATCTTCCGAAGCCAAAGATGAAATCTTCCGAAGCTTCAGAGACAAAGTCTTCCAAAGCTGTGAAGACTGATTTCTTCAAAGGACAGAGAAAATATGCTTTCCCTAAATCAACTTTTGATAAAGCTGACACACTTTCCGCTGCCTGCTCTGATGGTTCACCTACTTTACACAAGTTGGTGAAACTCTCATGCTTTATCAAAAAGTAGGAATGGTCTTTGTCTGTAACTTACCTTACTTGTTCCTGTAGATTTTTGTATTAGGAAAAGTCAGTGAGCTATGGCATGTCATAGTCAGTAGTTAAAAGGCAATCTGCCTTTTGACTTTAGGTCAAATCCAACTGTCTTTACATGTAAGTGACGGTTGTAGGTTGTAGCATAAAAGTGTCTCAGGTCCTTGTAATTTCGGTATGCTTCATAACACTTGTAAGAGAAATTGATATCAATATACAGCATCCTTGAAAACTAATCTTGTGTTGATTCTTAGTTCTGTCTCTTTGATTTACTTGTGTTCTTTGGAGCATCTGTTTTAAGTTACCAGTTCTCTATTTGAATTGTTAAGTGATCTAAGATCTCTCCTCAATGTGAAACTAAGTGTTAAGTACCCTTACCCGGTCCTGCAATTGGTATCAGAGCATTCCAGGCTCTTGATTATGAGATCTCACCATCTTTAATCCTCTTAGCTTCACACATCACTTAACTCTTCAAATGGCAGCTATCTCTAAGGCTGATATGGAAACTGGAACTATGACAAAGTCCCCACTGATCACTCCTAAGGATTTTGACACTTGGTGCCAAAGAATGGAAGGCTTCATCAAGTCTTAGGATTCCAGGATGTGGGAGTCTGTTGTCGATGGACCTCATGTACCATGCACCTCTTCAGCTGCAGCTGGTGGTGGCATGATACTGAAGGAGAGGGCTGACTTTTCTGATGAAGACTGGAAAAGGATTGTATTGATCAGAAAGCCATGACAGCCCTCCAAACTGCTCTTCCAAACTCCATCTACAGAGGTTTCAAGAAGTACAAGATAGCTAAACAGCTATGGGATGCACTGAAACTGATGTATGAAGGGTCCAATGAGGCCAAGGAGAACAAGAAGGACCTCCTGATGCAGCAGTTTGAAAACTTCACCTTAAAGACAGGTGAAACCATGACTCAATAGTATTTCAGGTATGTTAAGATTATGGATACTCTGGCTAATGTTGGAGTAACTATTGAGAATAAGGATATTGTTAGGAGGTTCATGTCCTCTCTTCCCAGACAATGGACACACTATTGTGTGGTCATTAAGAGGACTGAAAACCTCAAGACCCTTACTCTCACTGAGTTGTATGGGATACTCAGTGGATACCAGATGGAGATAAACATGCAAAACTCATCTGGCAACTCCAATACTCACCATAGTTTAGCCTTTCATGTGGGTGAAAGGGATAGTAGAGAACCACATCATCATCTTATCTGCTACCCTAAAACTTCATAAAAGGGTCCTTTATCACCTTCCTAGAGACACTCAGAGAGAGCTACATCCAAGGAAGTCCCTTCCAAGAGACAAGCACCTCTCAAGCCTTTGTCTCTACTGATGAAAGTTCAGGCAACTTTCTCTTCACTCTTGAACACCTGGATTGTATCCAACCAGATGATCTGGAGTACATGGAGATAGTCCAGCAGATGGCTCTTCTTACTCACAGAGCCCAAAAATTCTACAAGATGACAGGGAGAAGGTTTCCCAGCAATGCTGCCAATGGCAAGTTTGGACCGGACAAGAGCAAAGTGAAGTGTTACAACTGTAACCAGATGGCTCACTTTGCCAGAGAATGCAAGGCACCTAAGTCAAATGGTGGCCAAGCATCATCCAGGCCAAACTACACTGAGGGAGGGCACCAGAATGAGAAGCCAAGACAGCAAGCTGTTGTTGCTGTTGAAGAAGGAGGCTTTGACTGGAGCTTTCAGGTTGAAGATGCTTCACCAAACCAGGCGCTCATGGATGACCATGATGAGGCTAAGGTACTAGAACATCTTTGCTCTCCTGAATGTATTGCTAAAGTGAATAGATACAGGTCCTACAACTTGGAAATGAGATCTAATATTGAGTCCTTGAATATCTTAAAAGCTGATTTTAAAAGAGCTGAAAATGACTATAAACTTAAGATAGAAGATCTAGAGAAAACAGTTTCAACTCTTAAACATGAGCAGACAAATTACAGGACTCAAATTAAAGATCTCATTACCAAGTTGACTGAATGCCAGGCTGAGCTTGTGATCAGCAAAGCCCGGGCTGAAAAATGTGTTCTTGAAGAAGAGACCTTCAAGAACATCATATCCTCATCTCTGCATGCAAAAGTCTATTATTAGAATAAGCAGGGACTGGGATCTACTGAGATAGCTCCTCCACACACTCTATTATCTGTAAGATCTCCAAGGTGTGGAACTGGTGAAGATGAGCTACCCCTCATAGACCCTAGTGTTGAATAGAATGAAAAGGAGATGGTGAGGGATGACTCTGAAATGAGTGAAAAGAGTCAATCCGAAAAGGGTCACCATGCTCCTGAGGAGAGTAAGAAGGCTGGTATGACAACGACAAAGAGGAAGAACTTGATTCGAAGAGCAAAGAGAAGATCAAAGAAGGCTTAAGAGATTAAGGCCACTTTTGACTCCAAGCAGAAACAAGTGTTTATCTCTGCAGGGTTTGAAGTGGTAAAGGTTGAGGAATCAACTACAAACTCTAGTACCAGGAGTTTTAGCACAGTTCCAACTCACTCCAGCAAAGAGAAAGCTGAATTGCTATGTACCACCGCTACACAGTCTGAACCATCCTCCTCCAAGAGCAAGTCTCTCCCTAAGAGAATTATTGCTTCATCTGTGAAAAGAAGCTGTAGAAAGAAAGTGTTCAAGTTCAGTCTTGCTCTCCGGAAGATTCCCATCAAGCGGAAGATAAAAAGAGGAGAGCTGGTGGACTTGCGTTCTCCACCAAGTCCAGCTCAACCTGAAGTTGAGGTGAAGGTTGAACCCACTGAGACAACACAACCTGAACCTGGAGCTGCATCTCAGCTAACTTCATCTTCTGATCCACAGTAGGGTCCTCCTCTCTCTTCTTCTAAACCTGTGAGAGAGGAGATCCCAACTGAGGGGGACTCAACTGAATAACCTGGTACTCAAGACCAATCCCCTCAGCTAAAATCATCAGGGAGAAGAAAAAGGATGGCCAGAAGATCGTCCTCAAAGAAGAAAAGAAGAAAGGCATCCACCTCCCAACCTCAGGATGAGTCAAAGCATCCTGAGGGAGTGCATGAAGAGGTCTCTTAACAAACTCAAATCATAGTAGAGCCTCTTGCTGTTGGAAGACAAATTATGTCATGGCCTTATGATGAAGATCAAGACAGATGGTATGTCATAAGAGATCAGGAAGGCAGGCATGTCTATTCCTCAGTAGACATACTCAATCTTCCTCTGAATGATCTCTTTGACATAAGAAGGTTCTATGTTAGTCTGAAGGATCCAGACCTAATGATAAAGAAAGGCATGCTAAGGATCCTGATGTGGACTATCAAAATCTAAAGAACTTCTCTGTTTTGGTAGCATCAGCCTAGGGGGAGTTTGTAAGATCATCTGAAGATTATGAGGCTGATGCAACCAACAAGCCAGAACAACCGAGTCTTCCATGCATGCACTAAGGAACAAAGATGAACTAGCTTTGGAAGTTTTACACTCTTAAATGTGTCTAAGTGTAAGATCTTCTGAAGCTAACAGTTCAGAAGGAGTTACTTCGGAAGTTTCATACTCAAACAAAAAAATATTCTAAGTATGAAATCTTCCGAAACCAAAGACAGCATCTTCTAAAGCCAAAGATGAAATCTTCCGAAGCTTCAGAGACAAAGTCTTCCAAAGCTGTGAAGACTGATTTCTTCATAGGACAGAGAAAATATGCTTTCTCTGAATCAACTTTTGATAAAGCTGACACACTTTCCGCTGCCTGTTCTGATGGTTCACCTACTTTACACAAGTTGGTGAAACTCCCATGCTTTATCAAAAAGTAGGAATGGTTTTTGTCAACTTACCTTAGTTGTTCCTGTAGACTTTTTGTATTAGGAAAAGTCAGTGAGCTATGGCATGTCATAGTCACTACTCAAAAGGCAATCTGCCTTTTGACTTTAGATTGATCTTGTTGTCTAGATTAGTCAAATCCAACTATCTTTACATGTAAGTGACGGTTGTAGGTTGTAGTATAAAAGTGTCTCAGGTCCTTGTAATTTCGGCATGCTTCATAACACTTGCAAGAGAACTTGAGATCAATATACAACATCCTTGAAAACTAATCTTGTGTTGATTCTTAGTTCTATCTCTTTGATTTACTTGTGTTCTTTGGAGCATCTGTTTTAAGTTACCAGTTCCCTATTTGAATTGTTAAGTAATCTAAGATCTCTCCTCTGTGTGAAACTAAGTGTTAAGTACCCTTACCTGGTCCTGCACCCATGCACCATAAGTTCAAATCCGCTTTCCTCAACCTGAATCCTCTAAGCCTGATTCTCCAAAGGTTGAATCTTTCTTTGATCCTAAAGGGAAGAGGAGGCTCACTGCTCAAGAGCATCTAGAGGAGGAAAGGTTGGGAAGCTGAAGAAGAAAGGAAGACTTGATACTGGGAAGCTACTGGCTGTAAGCAGAAAAGCAGCAGCTGCCGCCCAAGAAAGTATTAATAATCAAAGGAGAATGGAGGTCATAGACAGGCTTATCATCCTGGGAGTAGACAATCAAGAAATACTTCTACTCCCACTTGATGAGCTTGTGAAGCTGTAGAAGGCAACCTTCCTGCAAAAGGAAAAAGAGGAGGCAGCAAGGTTGGCCATAGAGAAGGAGAAGAGGAGAAAGATAGAAAAGGCAAAGGCAGAGGAGAGGAAGGAGAGGATAGCCTTTCTCTGTACTAGAGGCTATTCTCAGAAGGAGCTAGAACCTCATGACTATGATATGATCTTGTTCCTTTTTCACAAATAATAAGATCAGATCAACAAAGACAGAAAGAAGGCTGCCAGGGAGAAGCTAAAGGAGAAAACGAAGATAGAGGAAGAGGCAAAACTTGCAGCTTCCAAGACTCAGGGTGATAAGGAATGGATGTAAGTCTACCTTAAAGCATGCGGATTCATTGGTGGCAGGTGGGTCCCATGTCTCTAAAGACCCTACAATGACATTGTTGGTCCCAAAAAACCTTTGAATCAATGATTTGATGAAGATTTGGATCAAACATGATAAAATATGAAAAACAAATATGAACACTCAAGAACACTAATACAAAAACCTCATTTGATCCATATTGATTTGCATATGATATTGTTTACATGAAAACCCTCAAATCTAGATCATGCAAGCTCACTGACTAGCTAATTACTCTAGTTACTTATAGTCTAATGTCACTTAGACTTAATGACATTTAGCCCCCTAGACTTAGAATAAACTACAAATTAATAAATAAAACACTTAAAAGACTAATAAAAGACTAAATATATTTTGTTGACACAAAATATATTAATTACATTAAAATCCCTTAGCCTATAACTTCTTCAAAGTCTTGTCTTGATTCTTCATCTCGAACGCCTTGCGTTTGACTTTTACGGTGACTTTGACTTTGACTTTAACTTTAGTTGACTTTGGTTGTGTTGATAATATTAGACTATCTTTCAGACCCAACAGACATGTCAGCGACATCAAGGCTGACATTCGCTTAGGAAGAAGGCAGGAGGTACCTCTAACGGAAAGTCTTCAGAGGATGGCACCCAAACCAACTCCCAAAACCAAACCAGCACCCAAACCACAACCTATGTCCACACCTTTTCCCTTCCCTGTCAAAACTGAGCCAACAATTGAACCTTACACCCCTGAACCCATATCACCAGCCATTCCTTCACCTTCACCCCCTGCTTCTCAACAACCACCACCACCACCACCTATCCTAAAACCCAAAACACAACCCTGAACCCAATCACTACCCAAAGCATCTTCTGAACCATCTAAGCCCCTGTCCTTAGAAGAATTCAAGGAGATTAAAAGGAAGCTTACCAACTGCACAACCCTAATCGACATCTCTTATGAGGAAGAGTCTATAAAGTTGAAATACATTAATGGCTCGTCCTGTTCCCTCATAAGAGATGCATTCCTTGATCTGCCAAGGGGAACACTGGACCAAGCTCTCCAACTTCTTTCCACTCATTCTGATACACTTAAAGAAGAAGAGAAGAAGTTAAGAAGGAGACCGGTGACTCTACTGGACACAAGAAAACCAGACAAGCTACCAACTAATCCCCTCAATCCTAGAAGCCAAATTGTCCAGTAGAGGTTCGATGAAGATACACACACTTTTGTTGTGCAAAGGTAGAATGATCAAGTAACTAAACCTGACACATCAGCTCTGCTACACTCTAGCAGATTTGACATTGCTGAGTTAGCAGAGAGACCGTTCTCCAATCCCTCCAACTCTCAAATTGTTGCTCATATAACGAATCATCTGAGCAGTCTTCAAGTTGATGAGCTTATAAGGAGAGCCAAAACTGAAGAAGAGTTGAAAAAGAGAGCAAAGGAAGAAGAAGAAGGAGCAACCAGAAAAGGAAGAACATTCCTGCAGATGGTTGAGGGACCGACTGCTAAACCTATAGTTAGATGGGAATATGACTATAATTCCCATCAACTAACTCTCTTCAAAGGGACACAGCAAAGGGTACATGTCATCCAGAGCAACAGATTAGATCTACTATCAACGGATGACTTATACAAACTCCTTACCAATACATCAGGAAAAAACAAAGAGATGGCCAAATATCTGCTTTCCCTGGTGTTGAAGACCTTGAGGAGTAGGAAGGAGTGAAGTTTTGGTAGCATCAGCCTAGGGGAGTTTTTTGGATCATATGAGGCTGGTGCAATCAAAACAACACTTAGAAGAATTTTAAAGTGCTAAATGAAGTGGTCTTCCGAAGACAAAGCTGCTCTTCTGAAGCTAAGTCAAAGATCTTCCGAAGCTCAAAGTATGAAGAACTTCCAAAGGAAGAACTTCCAAAGGAAGAACTCAGTCTTCCGAAACCAAGTTGTTCTCCTTCCAAAGTATACAACTTAGAAGATACAAAGACAAAGTCTTCCAAAGAATAAAGTCCTGAAGACTTGCAGAAGTTTGGAAGAAGTTGTTTCTTCCGAAGCCAAAATGACCTCGAAAGAATTTATTCTTCTGAAGCCATTTACCTTCGAAAGAACCAACTATGAACTAGTGGACATAAGTATAGTCTGTCTGACAGCCCGCTGCAACTCAGATATACTTCATGGTGCTTTCCCACACCCATATAGTTAACCATACTTTAATTCACTGTTCACCATTCTCAACTTAGTACAGTTGTCATTCTTAGTTGGTGACAAAAGGTAAGTCATGGACATGTCATGACTACCTAATCTAGGATATTATTACTTTATCTTAGATGCTTTACTTCTAGCAATGTAGTATTTGTCTAGTTGTAAATTCTAGCTGGTTTTCCAAGTATAACCAGCTGTAGATAGTAGTATATATAGTTTCTCCATGTAATTTAGTAACCATGCTTGTAAGAGTCTTGTAATATTGGGTTGAGAAGTAATATATACACGTATCTTGAAAAACCATTCTTGTGTTCTTGTGCTTCCATTAACTTATTATATTACTTGTGAACTTAGTAGAGATTCTACTTCATCGACCTGAGTGATATTAAGTGAGTTTGAGAGAATATCTTGTGTTGTGAGACAAACACCGATCCTGCATAGAATTTCATTATGAAATATACATTGTTATATTCAAAACAGGTACCAATGCATCACCACGGCCAGGGGGTGCCTGGGGCCTAGGTGTGACATTCTTGCTTGATTAAGTGTTGTATTATGTGTCATTTTGTAGATTCATAACTATTTTCAAAATGATAAAGGTTTTAAAGTGAACTTTATTTGGTGTGTTTATTTACTATTATAAGTAAAGTATTATATGTGAAAAGTGGAAAATAATATAAATGAAAAGTGAAACATAACGAATGAATGAAAATCTTACAAGCATAGTGAATTGAGCTGCACAACCATACTATTGGTAGCACAACTGTGTATGGCTTATATAGCCCATGGGAATACACACAAGGGTGTAATCCATGTGATTGACCATGAATGAAAGGGGATCTTGTCACTATACCTCAGAACTGTAACCACATATACCTACAAAGGATGGGTCTATTTATAGGCCTTGTCATAGATTCTAGCTTCATACAAATGTTAGGGGTCTAGCACATGACACTCATCTATTACAGTGAAAGATAATGTTAAACAAATCAAAGAAATAATGAGAAAGTTAAAGAAATAACCATGCTAATCTATGTGTATTAATGTGATTTCACGTATGAAAAAGTAGAGATTTTAATGTATGAAAACTATGTTTTATTATAAAACTAGAGCTCACTCAGCATTGCTGACTTTGTATACATAATAATCGGCAGGTAACTGTTCATGCTGAGAAGATGCGGACATGGACATGGAAGCTACTTGAATAGTTCTAGCCTGGCATCCATAGGATTGAAATAATTTTTATAAGCTTATAGTTTATGTTTAAATTACACTTGGATGATATTTTGAGTTAAGTCTTATATTAATGATTAAGTAATGATTTTCCACTGAAAAGTTATCTTAATAAATGTTTTATGCTTTTAATGATCAACTGTGAGTATTCTTAGGTTTGGGGCCTTACATTATTGGTGATCTGAACGGAAAAATGACAAGAAGCAAGTCCTTTATACCTAGCATTTGTTTTTTCTCATACTTCCTATCTCAAACGTTTCCTAAGAACATTAAAAAGGCACTTCAAAATAATAGTTGGATTACAGGTATGCAGGTAAAGTTGTTTCAATTCAAGAAACAAAAAGTATGAGAGCTGGTAGATCTTCCTAAAGGACACTATCCTTGGGTATTGGCACCAGATGGCTATACAAAAACAAGACTGCTGATAGAGGGATTGTAATCAGAAACAAAGCATGGTTAGTTGCTCAAGGTTCCACACAAGAGAAAGGATTTGATTATGATGAGGTCTTTACACTTGTAGCTAGACTTGAACATACTAGACTAGCTATTTCTTGCCTATTCTACTTTGATGAATTTTACAGTCTATCAGATTGATGTGAAATGTCTCTTCTTGCATGGAAAGATTGTTGAAGATATATACGTCAGTCAACCACCAAGCTTTGAAGACCCGGACTTCCCACACAGGGTATACAAGCCAGATTCTATATGTTCTAGATCAAGATCCTCAAAAATGGTATGAGACATTATCATCAGTTTTCCTTCAACACGGGTATAAACGGGGAAAGTTTGATCGGACTCTATTTTGCAAGAAGAAAGGGTATGAACTTTGCTTGTCTAAATTTGTGTGAATAATATCATTTCTGGCTAGACCAATAAATCTCTCTGCAATGAATTTGAAGAGCTCCAAATTTTAGATGAGTCCCATGGCTGAAGTCACATTCTTTTTAGGATTGTAAATGAAGCAAAAAAATGAAGGAATTTTCATAAATTAGACGAGGTACGTTGATTCCATGTTGAATAAATTCAGTCTTGAGATTGTCAGTCAATCGGATGTCCAGAGGATTCCAAACTAAGAATAGGACTTGATGCGGATGGCAAATATTATCATTCAATGATTTTTTTCTCGCATATATTTACTGTGAGCAATTGTTTCTCGCATATATCTACCGTGAGCAGACCTCACATCATGTTTGAAGTTTATTTATATGCAAGATATCAAGCACACACAAAGGAATCTCATGCAAATGTTGCAAATGCATCTTTAGATATTAAATGAGCAAACTAGCTCTTGGTCTATGGTATCGTAAAAAAGGTGACCTAATCTTCTATGCATACACAAACAATGACTATAGGGGGCTGCAACTTCAACCGGAAATCCACATCTAGCAGTTGTTGATTTATTTGTCCATTACTAGTCTCATGGTAACACAAGAAACAAACAAACATGTATATCTCAACAACAAAAGCTAAGTATATAGCGTCATTTGCTTGCTGTGCACAAGTTCTCTAGATTCAACATCAGATGCTTGATTATGGGTTTAGTTTCTTACACACACCAATCCACACTAACAAAATAGCTACTATTTTATAACTAATGATCTAGTACTCCACTAAAAAACATAACATATTAAGATAAGATGTCACACCCCACTAAGGCGGAAACACGAGGTGTCATACATATAGTACATAGCTCATAGCATAAAGTAATACTAAGGCAACACAACTTTATTAAATTTCATAATTTAACAAACATTTGTTCAAAAGAAACAAACAACCAAAACATAACAAAGAAAATATTTCTAGATTCTTAAGCATTCTTAAGTGACTTTCCAAGTTTCTAGTTATCATCACCTGAAACATATAAAGTAAAGGTCAACAAAATTGTTGGTAAGAAACATAGGTTCATAAAGATATAAAAGTATGTTGGTATAAAAGGTTACAAATTCATACAGGTTCATCACATGTGCAATAATATTAACATAAGATCTATGTAATCAAACTTACTTTTTCATTGTTATATTGTATCCACAATCCTCAAAGATTGTATCATTGTTATCATTGTGTCCACTATCCCCAAGATTATGCTATGTTAAATGTTATATTTGTTCCCCACATATGGCCTATATTAGTACTTCCTTAGGCAGGAACCCAAGTCAATGATTGCAAAACTATCATGTAGTCTTCAAATACTAAGAAAATAGTTGATATTACTTGTTTAAAAATTTGTTTTATGAAAATGTTTATTTTATATGGCCAACATGTACATGTTTCATCCCCAAAAGTGTAAAAGTTGAAAATGAGGCTATGAATCTCACATTGTGATTATGATGAGTTTCTTGAGTTCTTGGTGTGTGTTTGACAGTTAAGGATGAAAACCTAAGTGATATAAAATAGTAGTTTAGAGTTATAAGGAGATATATTATTGTTAGTTAATCAAGATGATCAAAGTATAAGAGAATAAATTAAATATCTTGTAAGTTTTGTTTAAAGAAAACTCAGATTTAACAGCAATATGTGTTGAATTTTAGACATATCTTAAAAATAGCAAACATTTATGAAAAATTATAAACATTTCCATTCAACTAAATTAGTATGATGTGAACAATTTTCATTTAGAAAAGTTTTCAATTTGGCACCCGAAAATAGGTCAAAATCATGAATCTTTACAGTATGTCCTGCAATCAGAATTTTCAGCAATCTGTGATGAACTTTATATGCATTTTAAAATTAGTAAAACGACATTCAAAAATTATGAAATTCTAAGAATAATAGATTAAAGTGTTCCATAAAATTTTACTTTAGAAAGGTTTTCATTTGGATCCCAAAAACGCATCTAAACAGTCACCCAAATCAAAATGTCCAGATTTGCACATCTGATTTGTTTAGGCTATTTGAGTGATCAAACGAAATGATTTTTAAGTGTTTGGTACACCGTTGGAAAGGTATTTCAACAAAATACATTGTAGAACAAGAGTTTACATTATTTAGTTTTGTTATGAAAGAGTTATGGTTCAATAAATTTCATCACTATCCAAAATAGAAACATTCACATAAGAGATGTTTTGGGTGTTTTGGTGTGTTTTAGATATAATAAAAATATAAGTCATGTGTGGTGGAGTGATTAATACATATTTCATCATGTAGAATCTAGATTTACCATGGTTTATTGAAAAGTTTAGGGCTTTTAAAACAAAGAGAAAATGTAAAAACATTAAGGGTAACCATAGTTTATAAACTTGATCATCTCACTTGTGTTCTTTGTCTTGTCCACCAATACACCAAGGTGTATGGATTTCATGGAATCATAAACATGAGTAGATTATAATGATCAAATGATCATTTGAACAAGGTACAAAAGAATATAAGATTAAAAAAAAACTTAAACCTACCTTCTAAGATCCTTAAAAGGTTTTTAAGCCTTAAAATCTGTTGAGATGCTTGAGAAGGTGTAGAGAAAGTATTTTTCTCTTGAAAGGTGTAGAGAAAAGATGCGAGGAATAAGAGAGGGGAGCCCTTGCATTTATAGTGAGATTTGTAGGCCTTAAACATGTAAGTAAAAATGAGTAAGAATTTTTAAAATGGTTTGGGGGAAACACTTGTGATAACTTTTTAAATGTGTCACACATATATTTTAATGTGTTATAAAATGAAAGTAGGTTACGATGTTCCATGTGACATGTTATGTGATGTGTAAATAATATAAGGTTGTTATAAATACTTTTAGGCCATAAAATAAATTAATTAACCTTCAAATAAAATAAATAAATCATATGATATAATAAGCACATAATATATATATAACTTGGAGTAATAAAAGCATGTGATAACTAAGTCATTGTGTTATGACAAAGTTATACATAAAATAAACGTCATATGAATCTTATTAATATAAACAGAATTATATGTACAAAAGTCATAGATGTTAGATAAGATATCCCTTTTGAGAAATTATACTGAAAAATAGTTAATGAAGTTTATTCAAGTGCATACAGATAATTAAATATCTTATTTATTTACTAAAGCATTTGATCTAAGAAGGTTTGAATTCCAAGTTCAATCTATTGGCATGATAAATCTTGAATGAAAAAAACACAATATAATAAAATAAATATTTTCTTGACATATCTTTACTTGTGTAAGTTTTATATATTAAAAAATCCATGAACATTAAAATTCAAGAAATTTACAAATAGATTTCCTTATTTTGAATAAGTAATAATTTACCTTAAAATCAAATGAGAAATGATATAAATCAATTAATAATTTACCTTAAAATCAAATTCCGAATCTTCAAAGACAAAGTCTTCCGAAGCCAAAGACTGATTTCTTTCGAAAACAGAGAAGACATGCTTTTTCTTAATCACCTTTTAACAAAAGCTGCGACATCCGTATTTTCAGGTTAACGATGTTTCGTTATATAAAATTTCTTTCCGTCACCTGGTATTTATTTATTTAACTTTAATAAAAGACAATAACGATTATGATTATGATTATTACCATTATCCTTAAAAAATTGTTAACTAATGAAAAACCTAAACAAACAAATCATGTAAAATAAAGGGTTCATAATGTAAATTATTACTATTATTAAAACATTACCCAACCCTTAACCGCCCACCGACCCCATCGACTTTCACTCTCAGAACCCTAATCCTCATCGACAGCCCCTTCAACCGCGATCTTCCCCTGCGTCGTTCGGCGACCTCTTCTCCTTGCACGTACTCGCCCGGCGACCACGAGTGTTGATCATTGCAGCCCAATATGGTATGTTTTTCTTTCATTATGTTTTCTCATTCGTTTGGTATGGTTTCGCTCTCGGTTCTTGTTTGCGGTTATAGGTTTTGGTTAGGGGAGGGTGTGCGTGGGTGTGGACCGTTTATGAGTGTCTTGTGGTCCCTCGGTTGGGTGGTCGATTGTGTCTGAGTTCTTTCGTGTGTGTGTGCTTCAGTTGTATGTGTAGCCATATGTGCTTTTACATGTAATAATCTTAACCTCGGCGGTGGTTGGATGTACTTGTATGTTGTGCGATGATGTATGCATATATGTGTTCTACCGTGGGAATTCGATGTGTGTGTGTTCTGTGTGTGTTTTGTATGCTTATTGTATATATCTATAATTATAGAATATGTGTATGTATATATGCGTTGTGTGTATAGTTTAAGTGTGTGTTTTCATTGGGTGCATGGATTGGTGGGGTGGTGATGATGTTAGTATACGTGTACATGGCTATATATATTTACTTTGGAAGAATATGGGTTGAATGCATATGGGATGTGTTGAATTTTGGGGTATGTCCTCGTTTGTGGGAGTCAATGATGTGAGGTTTTGGGTGATGACATGAATAGTGAACCAATGTATGGATATATATTATAATTGATGTGTGAATTTATGTTAAGAATGTGTTCTATAAGTTTTTTTTTATGAGTGTGTTATCCAAGGGGTGTATTACATGTGTGTGGTATGTAATATATAATGGGCGAGCGTTGGTATATGTTGGTGCTTGCTTGTATGCGGGGAATCAACCGATAGCCTGCGTCGTAACCAAGCCGCAATCGCGAAACCATACAAATTAAATTCTCTTAGTTAAATCTATTATTAATATTTAGTGTTAATTAAATATTAAATGAAATTCAGGTTAATCGGAATCCTTATCATTTGTTGTTGCATTTAATTGTAGTTACGCATTCAAGGTGAGTTTACGACCCCACCTTACAAATATTCTTTTTGGGGAAAAGAAACATGTTTACTTTTAAACATTCGTTCATTAGATCAGTATTACTGTAATTATCGCTTGATTACTAGTGTTGTATCATTTTAAGTCCTCACTTTCGAACTGTTAATTTATGTACTTTAGCGAGGTAATTTTGAATAGATCTACTACTGGGTTTGACAAACCCCACCCGGGCTAGTCGCGCTAGCACGACTGCACGTCAAACAGGTGTTTAATTGACCTAATTAATGTTGTTGTCGTCTGGTAACCACAGCCGAGGCATACATATAATTGTCAGCTTCGGTTGCGAAATTCATACACTATGTAACTTGTTATGTAGACTAGCTATCTACGAATATTACTTTGTCTACTGAATTCTGTTTTTGATTTTGTTACTATTTATCAAAACCTATGAACTCACCAACCCTGTGTTGACACTTTAGTATGTTTCTTTCAGGCTTTTAAGGTGTGTACGGCTAAGAGCATCTCAGTATTGCATACATCACTAATTGGTTTAAATGATTCGTTTAAGTGAATAAACAACATTTCTGCAAATTACATTTATTTGGGTGTGACATCCGGTAATTTTCTTCCGTTACCAAACTCCGTTAGTTCCGTTAAGTCTTGCATACACGTGACGTGAGCACACACTAGTTGTCGTTGAATGTTGGTGATTTAATAATAATTAATAATGTTAAACAAATAATTTCTATGTTGGTGATTAAGTTGTGCTTATGTGTTTACGTGATTTAAATATTAATTGTGAATTTTATCGCGTAACGTGGAAACGTATGTATTTAATCCGTATGTTTTGGATTTAGTAAAGATAAAACATATAATTGTTATTATTAGTTCATATGTTTATGGTTTTAGTTAAAAACATCTTAAAAGATTGTTAAAAGCTTAATTTTATAAAAATACAAATTATAAGGGTAATTATGATTAATTAAATAAAACAAAAATCAAAAAATCCTAACCCTAAACACCCTACGGCCGCGACACACCTCTCCACACCCACACCATTCGAATTTAGCCCTAGAAAAAGCAAGAAATCCACGGTTTTGGTCGATTACAAGGATTATTACACGTTGGAAACATTAAATCTTGTTCATTACACGATTTAAAGGTTAGATTTGTGTTTTTTTTTTAGGTGTTAGGTGTTTGGCCGAAAGCATGAGTTCGAAACCTGCAACTGAAGGTCGATTCCTTGATGTTTATTGATGTTATTATGTTAGTTAGATTGTATATATGTTAGTTCACGTTGATTGTGCAAGAAAGCTTCGATTTTGTTGCGTTGTTCATAGGTTACTAATAATAGTAACTTTATTTGCATGAACATGATGATTGGATGATGAATTGATGTTGTTAATGTGTTTGTGACGATATATGGATGTTAGAATGATGATGTTGATGCTAGAAACCCAAAGTAGAAACTTGTGGTTTTGAAGAATGATGACTCATGATGATTTGATGTGTAGAACATGTCTAGATGATAACATGAGTTTGAATTGATATATTGTTAATGAAATCATGAATGTATTTGGGTGTTAGATAGATTTTGGATGCACTTTCCCAAAAGGGAAACTTTATTTGCACAAAATCTTGGATATGATGATTTGAGCATGTTTGTGACATTAGGATCATGTTAGCATGTTCATGAATGATTTCTAATGTGGTAGAATGCATTGTTTGGGTTGTATGAATGCTTAGTTGGTCAATTGAAAGATTTGGTCCTTTTTTTGGTGGGAATACATGATGATGGATCATATGGGTATTGATAGGACTATTGGTTGGCTTGTAATAGATCATGGTTGCACATTTTGGTTGCTGTGGACTCTATGGAATAATGTGATGATTGTTATATACGCATACGAATCTGAGGCCCCTACTTAGTAGGATTGGCAGGGTTTAGGGAGTGAAGTCCTGAGTGACTTCACATGGCATGTTGTGCATGATTTGATTCTGTGTATGACGCATGGGTTATGATATAATTATGTTGAACATGATGATTATTTGAGATTCGCATGACTTGTATGAAAATCATGTGTGTTGAACTATTATGTTTGATTTAAATGGATTTTCACCTATAATGTCACCAACGGGTCAAACGGGTCAACTGGGTCAATGTGTTCTGTTTTTCCAAAACCTTGAGTTCTTTGGGTTTATAGAGCACTTAGGGTTTTATTATGATTCTGTGTACACGTACTTATGTACTTGCGTGTTCTAAGTGACCTCTGAAGGTTGTCTTTTCCACTCTCTCTTTTAAGTTAAACTCTTAAGTCTTTGTTGTGCACACCAGGTGAGTTCATGCCCCACTCTTTTACATACTCTCTTTTAGGGGAGATAGCATGCTGGTTTTATAAACGCTTTACTATTATAAGTTGTGTATAGTATAATATAGTGCTTAATACCATGAAAGTCCTCACACTTTCGGATTGTTAATAATGATGATTAGCGGGAAATCTTGGGTAGTACTACTGGGTCTGACGAGCCCCACCTGTGCGACTCGAGGTCAAACGGGTGCAATTTTGTCCTAACACAGACATCGTCACGACCTGGTAAGTCGTGACGGGAGGCAACAAACGAAACACAGTCAGCTTCAATCGTGAAATCACTATGATTATCACTTATGAATATAGACTAGCTATCTATTTCAATGCACTTCTTATATTTTGCAATTATTACTGATTTATGATTAACGCAAACTCTTGAACTCACCAACCATTGTGTTGACTCTTTTAGTATGCTACTCTCAGGTTGAGGTTACCATTGCTTAGGAGCACGTGCACGGGTCAGCATCATTGTAGTTGTCAGCATGATTGAAACTTTGTTTTGGTTTGTATTAAACATTTAAGTATTTGTTGGTATCACTTTGGGCGCGTGTGTTTGCGCATTTTACATTATATTGTTTACTTTGGTCTTTCTGGTTTATTAAACGCTTCCGCATATTTTTAAGTGAAACTCTGATTTTGAATGTTTGTTCATATAGAGTCGTTCTGAGTAACTAATGATTGAGATCCTGGTATGTCAAACCCCGCACGTGGATTTTGAGGGTGTGACATTGGGTTACGCATGTTTTGCGCTATTTGAAACTAATAATATTTATTCTTTCACAAATGTTTTCAGAAATTCGTTATTAATTATGCTTTTGGGATTTTCTAATAATAAGGAACAACTATGTTTTGTAATTAATGTGTCATTTGGTGTAACTATCGGCTGAGATCCTGGTATGTCACGCTCCTAACGGTAAAACCCCGTTTGTGGAAATTGAGGGTGTGACAATAGTTGAACTACTTTTTGCCGCCACCTCTGAAGGCTCGCCAACTTATATGAGTTGGTGAAAAATCCATACTTTTTTCAAACTATAGATTAAGGTCTTATGTTTGTAACTTTCTACTCTTGTACTTTTATCTTTTTTGTAATATATTAGGATGTGAGCTATGGCATGTCATAGTCACTAGTCAAAAAGAAATCTATATTTTGACTCTACATTGATCTTGTTGTCTAGATTAGTGTTTCTAGCTGGCCTTCAAAGTATGACCGGCTATAGGATGTAGTATAAAGTATCTCAAGTACTTGTAACTTAAGAAGGTAAGCTTTGTAATACTTTTTAAGAACTTGAGAGCAATATACATCATTCTTGAAAAACCATATTATCTTGTTCTTGTTTTGTTCTTTACTTGTGTTCTTTGTTCATCAAAAGTCGGTTCCCTATTTGATCTGTTAAGTGTTCTAGCACTCACCTAACAACTGTGAAGCTGTTGCATTGACACCGTATACCAGTCCTGCAATTGGTATCAGAACCCACTTTACTTTGGAAGACATCACCTATACAAGCCCAGTTTACTTTGGAATATGTGTGTCTTAAGTTGTCTATATCATCATCTATATAAGCCCAGTTTACTTTGGAAGAAATTTTTCAAAATGATAGTCCTAAAAATTTTGAGAATTTTAGATATGTTTTCTTTCAGAAGACATTAAATTGTCTTTGGAATAAAATTATGTCTTCAGAATAAATAACTACTTCTGAAAATTTACCTTCGAAAGAAATTCTGATATATCTTTCAAAGCTTAAATCTACCACTAAGTACTTATATGTCTTGAAGAACTATTTTCTTCCGAAAGCAATTAAGTTTCAGAAGCTTTATTCTCTCTTTGAATAAAATTTCTGATTATTGATATCTTCCATAGCAAAATTTGTCTAAGAAGTAAAAATACTCTAAGTATTTTTCTTCCGAAGTCAAAACAGCTTCGGAAGTTTTCTCAAACCTTCCGAAGATTTTAGACTTCCAAGAAAACTACCTTTGTAGGCACTTTTTCAGAGGTGGGACCGACATCCGGATTTCAAAGTTTATCCTTTTGTATTAACTTGTCTCAACTCCTTACCGTATATATATTCATATAATGGTTCCCCCTCTTTCACCTTCCTCTTCATCTGCAAAAGTTCAAACCCTAAATTTATCCTCAAACCAACTTTGTTCTTAGCTTTCTTCACTTCTAAGCTACTCAAATGACCAACCCTGATCCCCTAAACCAACCAGATTTTTCCATGTATCTACACGGGCAACACAATCAAGTTTCTCTGTTATCATCTGAGAAAGATCCAGGTTTCTCAGATCTTTGCCGCTTCTTATCTCACTCAAACTACCTCACCGCCCTTATAATAGACCCTCCATTATATGAAGAACTCCTAGAGTTCTAGAGGATCTGTAAACAGGTCATCTTGGACAGTGAGAAGGCACTGTCTGCCACACTGTAGGGCAAGACAATTTTCATCACTTCAGCCACCATCAACTCTCATCAGAGGCTGGATGATGTAGAAGGCGAGTTGTCCTTCCCCAAATCTATTGTAAACAAGTTATTCCGCAGATGGGTTATGAAGAGACTATCTGTCATAACCTTCAAGAAGGGTAAAGTTTCCTCTTAATGGAAGTACCTCCTTCATATGGTAATCCACTCTCTATCCATCAAACATGGAGGTTGGGACTAAGTTCCTGAGGACTTATCCTATATAGTCCATGGGATGGTTCAAGGGGTCAAGTTCAAGTACTCTCAGTTTGTCTATACAAACCTGCTTGCTAACTTGGACTCCTTAGAGTGTTATATGTTTCCTAGATATGTTCAACACATTCTTAACTATGAACTGGGCTCATAGTTAAATTGGGACAAATGAAGCCCGACATCTTTAAAACAATGAGAAAGTCCACTATTGGCTTCTCAGGGGTAAAAACAGCCATGATCCCAAAAATATTAGAGCTCATTGCTCAAGGTGACAACTTTGTAACACCAACCAATGTTAAACCCACACCTTTTACATCTGCACCACCCACACAGCCACAAATCACCATCACCTATATCAAAAAATCCAAACAAACCCCTGCTCAGTCTACTCAGGTTGAGCAGGGCCCCATATTACTACCCATGCAGAAGGAACTGGAAATAAGAGCTCCTACTTCTCCTGAGGAGCAGACCACTCCCATCATTTCTTTGATCAGTGTTGAGGTTCCTCATGCCAGCCTGATGAGCTCATTACCCCAGCCTTAGTCCATCATTCTGAGTCTCAAAACTCAAGTAATCAATCTTTAGGGGAAATCTACCATCCCCAGCCGTTAGACTTAAACCAACCCATCCCTGACCTCCAATTCTATAATGATGAGGATATGGCTTTAATGAGTACCATGAGTCTCTCCTCTCCACCCTTGCTCAAGGAGAGATGAGTGCTCTTAGATCATCCATATCTAGCCCATATCATCCAACCCCAACTGAGGTGGACCTCCCTGAACATGTTCAGGAGGCCCATATGGAAGAGACTCTCACTTTTGCAAGTGATTACATAATTAAGACCTCAACCATAGCAACCCAGCCCATTGACATTTCTCTTGAAGTTGTCATGGTGCAGGGGAAATCCAGCAGCCAAGAAACCCAAGCTGGTGGTGAGGAAGAAGACTTTGGTCCTATTCTTTCATCCCCCCATGATTCTTCTGATAAAGATGAGAAGAGTCTGCAGCTAAAGGTGTAACAACTGTCAAAAACATGCACCTATTTAGTTTCTAAGGTAAGTAAGCTAGAATTTTAGGTGGCTACCTTACAAAGACAGGTCAGTGACCAGCAACTTGAGATCACCGATCTCAAGGGCAAGTTAGCTTAGAGACCTGTCAGGCAATATTTAACTCTATATAGAATGTAAGGATCACACTTAGAGGTTGATGCAACCAAAGAGCTCTCAGCATGCACATGTGAAGTACAAGGAAGTTACTTCAGAAGATTTGATATAACTCAGTGAATTAGACTAAATATCAAATCTTTCGAAGCCAAAAGACCAAATCTTCCAAAGCCAAATACGAAGTCTTTCAAAGCCAGAGACTGATTTCTTCCAAAGATAGAGAAGACATGATTTTTTTGAATCACCTTTTGACAAAAGTTGAACTACTTTCTGCTGCCACCTCTGAAAACTCACCAACTTATATGAGTTGGAGAAAAGTCCATACTTTTGTCAAACTATAGATTATGGTTTTATGTCTGTAACTTTCTACTTTTGTACTTTTATCCTTTTTGTAATATTAGGAAGTGAGCTATATGACATGTCATAGTCACTAGTCAAAAGGCAATCTGTCTTTTGACTCTACATTGATCTTGTTGTCTAGACTATATTTCTAGCTGGCCTTCAAAGTATGCCCAGCTGAAGGATGTAGTATAAAGTATCTCAAGTACTTGTAACTTAAGAAGGTAAGCTTTGTAACACTTTGTAAGAACTTGAGAGCAATATACATCATTCTTGAAAAACCATATTATCTTGTTTTGTTCTGTTCTTTACTTGTGTTTTTGTTTCATCAAAAGTCGATTCCCTATTTGATCTGTTAAGTGTTCTAACACTCTCCTAACAACTGTGAAACTGTTACATTGACCCCCTTCACCGGTCTTGCACAGAAAATATACAAAAATACAAAAGTATATTCAATTTAATGATCTTGTCATCTAAACACATTTATTGTATAGTTTCTAATTTAAGATGTGTTCAATGAAAATATCAAATTTTAAATCATTAAATTTTATATCTTTGAAAAATATAAATTTCAAGTGGAGTAACTAAAATTTAAAAAAAAATACAAAACAATGAAAAATTGATTAAATATACAAAAAAAAAAATTCAAGTTTTATAAGTTTTTATTATTTAAGTTATCAAAAATATGAAACATAACAATGTTGATGTGTGAAAGAAAAAAAATTACCTTGATATCTCAGTCTATGTGGGAAAGAATGCACAACATGCCTTAGACCTGTCAGATTTGGAAGTACGAGTCACACCGTTAAACAAACCAAAACCAAGCAAGAATTGATTATCAATGCACACTCAAAGTCAAGGATAAGTTAAATTTAAATCACATGCTGATGTGTGATTGAACAAAGTCAAAGAAAGCTACAGTGATCATTGACTTCAAATTAGTTATGATCATCTGAAACTTGCCATGGAAAAAATTTGATGCGGTTAGTAGTATTGGTTAATGCGGGTGATGGTAACATTAGCATTACACCAATGCGGGTAGCAAAATGGTAAAATAATTCCTAGTCAAATTCAATGCAGGGAATAATGTCAATTCGAATGACACCCAACACATACGGTTGTGTTCCTTCTATCTATAGGTGGCAATATTGATCCATGTGCTTAAGATTGGACTGATTTGGACCATGTATATTAGTTTATAGGTTGTTTTGGGCTGTCTATTATTATCAGGGGGGTCAGGATGGGCGACTTTAAATGTAGAATAAAGAGGAACATGTTAGAATGGGTCAAACCTAAATACACTAGACGTGTTCTCATCAACCCTCAAAACATCATAATCACTCTCAAATCATAGTCTGAAAATGAGTAGTGGAGAAGAAGACCACTAAATTAACTTGATTGATTTTAAGGTTCGTGAACTCATTAAATTAATCGACTCTAATTTGACTGGGTTTGAGAATGATATTCTCTGTTGATGTGAATCAACAAGGATCGAATATGATGATTGAGTCAATGATTGTAAGGCGGAATCAAACAATCACAGAACATTGAATGCAGAATAATACTCATAAATGCTCTTTGTATTAAAGAAGGTGAAAAACGGTTACAATGAATGCTAGGGTTTTAGCATGAATAGTAACAGTACACCTTGAACATATTACAAAGCAAAATATTCTGATTGTCTAATGTCTAACAACAGTCAGTCTCGGTCACCTCTCATACGAGGTTTTCTATTCTATTTATAGGCTGACACATGCCTGAACAAAAGACTAAACTAACCCTGACCTATACATCAGAACTAGTCTAAGTACAAAAGTCTTCATCAGCATTTCTTCTATACATCCGTATTGACTAATGCGAATGCTCTAATCTTGTCAGCATTTCTTCTTGGTCATCCGCATTGACAAATACGGATGTTGAGTTGTTCATCAGCATTGGTGTTTGGTTATCAGCATTGACAAATGCGGATGAACAAACTCTTCGCATTTGTTGCTGAACATCCGCATTTGTTAATGCTGAAGAACAAACACTTAGGCGCATTTGTTCTATGGTCATCCACATATACAAATGCGGATAGCCGACACTTGGTTTCTATTATTGATGCAGATTCTTCATCCGCATTAGATCTTGGACTTGGGAGATTTCAGCAGAACAACTATCAATCCACCACTTGAATTGACATGTATAATCCTTTCAAGGTCCAACAATACTCCCCCTAAGGATTATACAGCCTATGTACTTCAAGATTTTGATGGTGGATGAGGTTGTGAGGATTTTACTGGGTCTTGAGCAGCTTGAGGAGGGATGAGTGGTTCTGCCTGTGAGGGATCCAAAATTTCCTTTATCATGTTGACAAAGTCATTGGCTTCAGTCATCTTTTCTCTAATGGGTCTTCATTTGGCTCATCATGTAGATGGCTTCCATAGGCAGCTTCTTCAAAGAAATGGGTTCCCATATTGACACAGTGGACAACCCATCTCTATGGATCAACAAAGCTCCATCAACATCCACTTCTAGCTTCACTATGTTCCCCAATTGCAAGGGAGTCTTCTTCTTTCTTCTCTGCTCTCTTTTAGCTTTGATTCTATCAAAGGCCATCTTCAGAATCTTTATGCATTTTAAGAAAAAGTACATGTCTTCCTCACCCTGCTTATTGTTTAACTCTCTGAAGTGCCTTGTGTATATGTAGTGGATATAAGATTCATCTAGCAATCTCACTTCATATCCACTAAACAATCTAATTTCTGGACCTTCTTTTCCTCCCCATTTTCTTTCAATAACCAACTCATATGTCTTTTCATCATAATAGACATTTGAGATTGGTTTGGAGGAATGAGTTCCAGCTACCATGTTTCTCTTTAAAGATTCAGTTGGCTTCACCTTGAGCTCAGGAAACACAACCTCTTCAGCTGGTTTTGTCTTTTTCTTCTCTAGAAGGTTAACAAAGGATCTATCTTTCCTCATACAGATAGCCTTGAGAGATTTGAAGTTGTTTGTTCTTTTGAACATTCTCAGAATGTTTTCAAACTCATAACCCCTGAACATAGCCTGATGATTGATGAGCTCCAGTTCGGCTAGTTCTTTCAGATCATGAATCTGTAGGGAGTTCACTAAAGCAGTATACTCAGTGAAGAATTGAACTAACCCTGAGATCCATTTGACCATAAACATATTCCAGTCACTATCATACTTCCAGGCAATAATTTCTGATCAGTCTTGCCATGTGGAGTAGATACACCTTTGATCATCTAGCAGTGGTGAGCCCCTCTTGAAGTGTTAACTGGGAAGGCTCAGCAAACCACTCTGGATTTCTATGTAGAACAGGTGCCAAAGAGTCATGATCTCTATGGGTGAGCTGGATATCTTGTGTAGATAATCTTGTTCTAGGCTTTTTGATGATCTCTTCTTCTATTTTCTTCAGCCTTTCTTTCTTTTAATTTATCATCCTAAGGATGGCAGCCCTTAGGGAATTAGTCTTCATATTGGCTAATTTTCTTTTAGTATACCCATGAGTAGACAGATAATCCTTCATTTCCCTATCAGTCATGGAATAGGGATCAGGATATAATGATTGAGAAGCTTCAGTCTGCTTGGCCTTTGAAGTGGGTTTATCAGCTTGAGTTTTGGGAGATGAGTCTTTTCATACTCAGTTTCAACAGTAGGGTCCAGCAGTTTGTTTAGCTTTTCTTCTTCTGCTATCATCCCCTCATATGTCATCCTAAAGACTTCATTTGGATCACAGCCATGATTGATGAGAAACAAGGCTTTGGTCATCAAATCATCTGTTTGGGCTATCCACCATTTCTTGGACAGAGGGTTCAGGCTTTTCAGGGCTTTCTCTGACTATGTGTTCATCAATCACATATCCACCCTCTATCTCTCCTTCTTCGAGTTCTATTCCCACTGACCTCATTTTCAGTTGTTCCTCAGCCTTTTCATGTTCTTCTAATAATTGAGCAATAGCTGCTAGGCTCCGAGTATCATCTTGTTGCTTTTTCTTTGGTGGATATTCTTCTATAGGCCTTTTACCCTTTGCCTTTTCAGACAGGTATTTTCTCTTTCTGGTATATGTTTGTACTCTTGGACCAGAAGAGGGTTCAGCTATTTCAGCTTCTTTAGGCAATTTGTCAGCTTCCTTTTCTTCAGCAGCTGATGGGATTTTCTCTATTGACTCTAGTTTTGATTCTTTCTTTTGTTGTTGGTCTTCACAGAGCTTTTTGATCAAATCTTTTTGCTCCTCAGTGAGAGACACAACAGGTACAAGCTGAAGGCTCAATTCCTTCTCAAGAGGGACAGGAGATTGAGATATCACTACAATGGGCTCAGAAACTTGACCTTGATCTCCAATAAATTCCCAGAATTCATCATCAATGATGAAATCTTCAGCAATGAAGCTATCAAGAGCCTTGATCATATCACTGAACTCTGATTCTTTAGTGTGTGTTTCTTCATGATCTTTGCTGGTGTATAGTACCATAGCCAAACTTTGTTCTTGTGGCTTGGTTCTACTTGATTCAGCTTCTTTTTCAGGCTCAGAAGATCTCATTTTCTTAGCAGGAGGAGAGTCATCATCACTCTCTCTTGAGAAACTTTCACCTCCTTCTTCTTTGTCATTATCTTTCTTCTTGTCACCCTCATCTTTATCACCTTCATCATCCTTTCTTTTTTTTCAACCTCTTGATTTATCATGATTATCAGCTCCAACTCAGAAACTCTTTTGTTCAAAGTTTCTATCTTTTTGCATAGTCATGATTATATCAGTTTGCTCTTCCAGCAGGCTTTCTTGTTCCTCCATTGCAATGGTTTGGATGGTCAAAGTGTCCACATGACCACTGACTTCATCCCTTGAATGTTGAAGAGCAACCTTTAGGCTTTCTATCTCCTTATCTTTCTCTTTCTTTTCAGTCTCATACTTCTCTTTCATCTCTTTTAACTCCTTTTCCTTTTCATCTAACTCTAGAAGTCTGTCTTGAATGATACCAGATCTTCTATTTAGGAGTTTCTCCATCTTGGCTACTTTTTGCAACAGTTCTGATATCATCTCATCTTTTGCATCAGGCCTGATTGCCTCTACTTAGCATAACTCTCAGAGGGAGCAGCCTCAGAAGTAACTTGCCTCACAGGCATCTTCATTCGATGATCCTCCTCATCAGATGATGATTTGGATTCCTCTGAAGAGCTGGCAGAATCACCAAACTTAACAGGCTCAGTAGAGACTGGGGATGCATGAACAGGAGATGTAGGAGAAAGATGAATTGGTGAAATATGGGGTGAGTGTATGGGTGATATGTGTGAAGAGATGATGGGCTGTGTTTGTGGAAAGGGAATTGGTGATCTTTGTGGTGAGGGATGGGATATGGAGTGGATGGAGAGGATATCTCAGCTGCATGAACAGAAGGCCCAGTGTGAGGATCACCACCTACATCAACCTGTGGTGACACTGGCCTCTGTCCTTCTTAGCTACATCAGCTTGCTCATCAACATTGTGTTGACTAGGAGCAGCTTGCTCTTCTTCATGAATAGGCTCAGCATCAGGAACCTCTTGAGCTTGTTCCTCAATATGCTCATCTTGGTTGATCTGTTCCAGCATCCAGGGTAATAGAGGAGCAAATGTGCCACTGTAGAAATTCCTGGGGTCTTTCTTCATGTACTGATAGGACTTTGCATTGTAGTGAGGAATATCCATCACTGGTCCTTCAGGTATAATCTCAGGGAAAGCTTCATTGATGAGACACTGTAGAAATCTAGGATACATGAGGAACTTGTATCTTCTACCCTCCTGAATGTTTGACACCAGACCATTAAACACATAAGCAGACATGTTGAATGGCCTGTTTGTGCACAGAGCACATATAGCAAAGAGGTGGTCACTGATATGTCATTCCATCCAGTCTTTCTCTTTGACAGGCAATGTTGGTAGAGATGAATGAGGAATCTCAATTGCAAGTCAACCAACCCCTTGACGATCTGCTTTCCTCCATAACCTCCCTCATAACCAATGTTTGCAAAGAAAGTTATGATTTCTTCATCTTCTAATTCCAGAGGAGAGTTGGCATCATCACCAAACTGCAGACACTATCTCACAGTCTGTTCAGTAATGGCCAAAGTATGATCAGGAGTTATTCTTCCAGATAAAGTCCTTACACCATCTATCTCTGTCACCTCAGCAGTGCTCCAGAATGAATTTATGAATCTCACATAGATGATAGGCCTAACTTAATAGCATGAGCAACTCTGGTAGTTAAGATGAATCTGATCATGTCTCTCAAACCCTCTACCTCAATAACATCAGGATCAAGATAGCCACTAACATTATGCAGCTTGCTCTATGTAAGATTAGCCATTGAAACCTTTTCTTCGATAATACTGTTGTAATGAATCGAAGATGAGGATGATAGGGATGATGATGGATGAACAAATGTGAAGACCGCTTGTCGCACTGCAAAGTCTCTCAATTTGAAAAGTATTAAATGACCTTTTAAATTCGGGTTTAAATAGATGATTTAATGACTTTTACAAATATTAAGTGTTGAAAACAAATGCGAATGACCTTAGAAAAACACTGTAGCAAGTGCGGATAAGAATTTGTTCATCCGTATTAGTGTACTGTTGCAAATGCGGAAGAGTAATTTCTTGCCTCACAACTTCAACAAATACGGTAGACCAGAAGTTTATTCGCATTTCTTGACTTGCATCCATCATCATAACAGAAGAGATTAAGCACATGATTTGATCATTTTGATACACAAGATAGTTTTTAGTGTTAAATTCAACCACATTCACGAAATGCGGATGAGTTAAAAAAAAAAGAAATGCGGTAGAACAAAAGTTTACCCGCATAGACAAATGCGGTTGAACACTTTTGTCCGCATAGGTTTTTGACAAACTTTGTGCACTTCTTTGACACAAATGCGGTAGAGTTAACTTTTCCGCATTAGTTTCACTTTGTTTTAACTGGTATGAAAACAATTACCCGCATTGGTTATATGCCTGGGTTACCTTCACCCGCATTAACCAATGCACTTACCCGTATTAATATTTGAACTTAATCAAAAATTAATGTTTTTGTAGATTGAATTCTTTTTTGTTTTCTGATGAACTGATGGCTGTTATGAAGAACTGTCTTTGCTTTTCACTTGTTTCTTATGAAGTTTTGACTGATGTTGGGATTGTCAATTCTTGCTTGGATTGACTTGTATATCAGGTGTGATACATACATGTTTCCCAGAGTTTGACTGATCTTGGACTTTTGTGCATCCAAATGTCTGCATAAGCTGAGATATTATAGTATAACTTCTGCACCAACACAGTCAGATTCTTTTTGTTTTGATTTTATAAAAATTAAGAAATAAACTACCTGTACAAACTGATCAAAATTTTAAATTACTCCCCCTAAAGTTTATATCCTTATTTAGATAGAAACTTTAAGGATTTAAAAATTTTGGATCATAAATTTTTTTTTTTTTTTTAATTTTGCATGAAGAGGAAGTATACTTTTCTTGGGATCATAACAATCCTACATTACACAAGTGCAATCTTTTGATTGTAAAATAGACATGTTTATGAACTTATTGATTGAAGGTATGTTTGTCCTCTTAAACTCATACTTAATAAATATTATACTGTATGTGACATTTATCATGTTTTGATTGATTTGAATATTCAACATGTACCTCACACACAGATACATGGTTTGATCAACCATCCTCATGTAATGCATGGTAGACTACTTTCACATCTTACATGACCAGGTTACTTAAAATATGAGATCTCAATTTCACTGATCCTCATTGGGATTCTTTTACTTTGATCCTTTTGATATTTTGATCCACATTGGGATTCTTTTGCACTTCACTTTGGAAGGTGATCCATAATGGGATTCTTTTTGCATACTCTTTTGTTAATTCATCCAAGGTGAATGTGTTCCACATTGGGAATCTTTTGGATCATGACATCAGCACTATGTGCTTGTTTCTTCAGGTCTTTGCTCAGCAAAACAAAGAAGAAACTGATGCAGGTGAATTAGATTCATAGTTCATCATTACCTGGTGTGTTTAAGTTGCTACACACACATACACTTGAATAAGCTGATACTTACCAATACTCTGAGATGAGTGTTTCACAGTTGAATATGATTATTTATTTCATCACAGCATGTATCTTCCTTTCCAAGTTGAGCCTACCTACATATCAGGTAAGTCATGACAGTCTTTTAAATTTAGAATTAAGCACAGTGTATGATATAACGACTGTAATTATATCATTTCCTTAAAAGTATAAGACACAAACTTCAAGAAAAAGACTTCTTTTTGTGATTTTTGATAATTTCTGAATGTTTTTATAATTTTTTTTTTTTACTCTAGGTTAATCATGCCAATTGATTGAACTAGGAATTCAAACCTATTAGGTTCAAATGCCTTGGTAAATAGATCAGCCAATTGATTGTCAGTATGAACTTGAATCAATTTGATTAACCCTTTTTCAGCACAATCTCTCAAAAAGTGATATCTGATTTCAATGTGTTTATTTTGAGTGTTGAACTGGATTATTAGTAATAAACATTGCAGCTGTGTTGTCAATGTGAATTGGGGTGTGCAGGAAGTTAAAACCATAGTCAAGCATCTGGTTTTGAATCCAGAGGACTTGAGAGCAACAAGCTGATGCTGCTATATACTCAGCTTCTGCTGTTGAGATAGACACATTTGTCTGCTTCTTGCACTGCCAGGAGACCAGCACTGGGACCAAGACCAACCTGCCAGGACCAAGAAACTTGACGACCCCAGAAGTGGACTTCCGATTGAAGTTGCATCCCCCATAATCACTATCAGTGTAGGCATAGAGATTGAAATCTCCTTCCTTAGGATACCACAATCCAAGAGCAGGTTTGCCCTTAAGATATCTGAATATCCTCTTGACAGCATTTACATGTGACTTTTGGGATCAGCTTGATACCTGGCACACACACAAACACCAAACATGATATCAGGCCTACTGGCTGTTAGATACATAAGTTAACCTATCATAGATCGATAGAGAGTCTGATCCACTGATTTGCCTTCTGGATCTGGACCAATCTTCACTTTAGTGTCAACAGGAGTTCTGATGGACTGACAATCAGCAAACTTGAATTTCTTCAACATTGATTCCACATATTTGGATTGATTGATGAAGATACCATGAGTTGTTTGTTGGACTTGTACCCCTAAAAGGAATGTGAGTTCCCCCATAGCACTCATTTGGAATTTTGAATGCATAAGGTCTTCAAGTCTTTGCAGAGTTGTTTGTTTGTTGAGCCAAAAATGATATCATCCACATATATCTAAATCAGCAGCATGTCTTTGCCTTTTCTCTTTCTGAATTAAGTCTGATCAATCTTTCCTCTTTCATACCCATTTTAAGGAAAAGATGATAGAGTCTCGTACCACTTCCTTGGTGCTTGATGAAGACCATACAAGGCTTTGTTGAGCTTGTATACTCTACGGGTAATCAGGGTCTTCAAATCCAGGAGGCTAACTACATAGACTTCTTCTGCAATTTTGCCATACAGAAAAGCACATTTTACATCCATTTGATAAACAGTAAAATTCATGGATGCTGAATATGCTAGAAAGAGTCTTATTGCTTCTAATCTTGCTACAGGAGCAAACACCTCATCAAATCAATTCCTTCTTCTTGTGTATACCCCTGAGCCACTAATCTTGCTTTATTTCTGATGATGATTCCCCTGTCATCAGTCTTGTTTCTGTATAACCACCTGGTACCTATAGGATATTGTCCTTCGGAAGGTCTACCAGTTGCCATACTTCTTGTTTCTTGAATTGTAGCAACTCTTCCTGCATTGCCTCAATCCAACTATTGTCTTGAAGAGCCTCTTTGATGTTTTTGGGTACTGTTTGACAAAGAAAGCAAGAGACAAACAGATGTTTGCTATGCTTGACTTGCTTCTTGTCACCCGTTCATTGAGATCACCAATGATGCTTTCAACTGGATGATTCTTGTGTGTTCTGGTGGTTGGAATTGATTCACCAGCAATGGTTACATCAAGATTGGAGACATTCAGATCATCTTGGAGAGAGGCCAATTCATCTTGAACTGTGGGATAGTTATGAAAATAATCAAAACCGTTTCAGTTCCTGCTTCAACATCAGCAGCACTTTGATTACTTCCATCATTTGAGGTTCTTTAGTTTCAACTGGAGGAGTAGCTTGATTTAGATCTCTGACTTCAGTTGAAGGATCTTCTGAAGGAGATGGTAGTGTGCTAGGATCAACTTCAGTTGAAACACATTGATTTTGATATGGTTGTCTGACAGGATCAGCTTGTAGTGGAACATCTTCAGGTAGTTGATCAGTAGAAGTTGGAGGAATCATTAGAAATTCATCTCTTCTTTCTACTCCTGAAGAGGATTCTGCTGAATGTAGATTTCCTGCATCAGACAAATGAAATTGATCAAAAGGTTTTGTAAAAGAGTCAATATCAAACAACCAGTCAGGACCATTTATAGATTTGGGAAATGAATGTTCCTTGAATTGAACATTTGTTGATTCATCAATAATATTTAATCTAGGATTAAATACTCTGTAAGCCTTTGAAACAGAAGAATAACCTACAAAGAATCCTTCATCAGACTTAGATGAAAATTTTCCCAAATAGTCTCGGGTGTTTAATATCGAGACAGGACAACCAAATGACTTTAAAAATCCAATAAATGGTTTTCTGTGAAAGAGAAGTTCATAAGGTGTCTTGTTGGTTTCTTTTACAATCAAAGTTCGATTTTGCACAAAGCACGATGTATTAACTGCTTCTGCCCAAAAGGTGATTGGCAGTTTAGCATCAGCTAGCATGGTTCGTGCTGCATCAATCAGTGTTCTATTTCTTCTTTCAGCTACCCCATTTTGTTGAGGAGTTCTAGCTGCACTAAATTGATGAGCAATGCCTTTGGTTGTACAAAATGAACTCAGATCTTCATTCTTAAATTCAGTCCCATTATCACTTCTAATTGTTTTGACCTTATGATCAAGTTGTTTTCAATTTTGTGATAAAATCTTTTATCAATTGGGACGCTTCGTTTTTATGAAGTAGGAAGAAGATCCATGTAAATCTGGAAAAGTCATCAATGATCACCAAACAATACTGTTTCTTTCCAATACTCATAACATGAGTTGGTCTAAAAGATCCATATGAAGCAGCTTCAATGGAGAGTTGTTTGTGTTCATCAGTTTTGGCTTGTGGAAGACTTATGTTGTTTCCCTTTGAGACACGCTGAACAGTGATCAATAAAATGGAATTCTTTTTGAGGTAACCAATGATGTGGTTTTCCTTGACTAATCTATTCATGTTTTTGAAATTTGTGTGTCCCAACCGTCTGTGCCAAAGCTGTGACTCATCAAAGGATGTTTTAGACAGAAGACATGTTTCTTCTTTTGGTGTGGCAGAATTGAGGTTTAAGACATAGGTGTTATTCTTCCTTGGGGTTTTTAAGATAACCCATTCTTTAGGAACTTGAAATCCTAGTTTTAGAATATAGCAATGAGACTGTCAGTAAAGTGAGTAGAATATTTCTTGTCACAGATCTGAGACGCGCTGAGCAGATTGAAATTCAGTTGTTCACAGTAGTTCACTCGATCAAAGCTCAACATCCCATTTGTCACAGATCCTTCACCAGTGATTCTGCCACCTTGTGAATCTCCACCGAATGCCACAGAAGTTCCTTGAATATGCTTGAAATCATGAAGGAGGGAACGATCTCCAGTCATGTGTCAGGAGCATCCACTGTCCACGTACCATAAACTATTGGACCTGTATGGATGACCCTGCAAGCACAACAGAACTAGTTAGAATGTGGAACCCAAGCCATGATGGTCTTGAGATTCCCGTTCCTATCCATGATAGTAACTTCTTGGTACTTTTCCCTAAATAGTGACTTTGAGTGAGGTGTTCTGGGAGATTTTTGATGATATTTTGCATGTTTCATCTTATCAATTTCAGTTGAAGAGTCAGAAGAATAATGAAACCTTTGATCCATGTTTCTTTTAAGAAACCTGGCCCTTTTTTGATTATCAAACATCATTTTTGAATTATGAAGATCATGTGTTTGGTTGATGTTATGATATTTGTTTCTTTGAATTTTCCTTGACTCTTGTATGTTACCCTATCACGATCAGAAATGGCAGTCCTGAATTGAGTATTATGAAAGTGATTTCTGATTTTGGGTCTCACAGATGAGATTGGTGAGATGGGCTTGTGTTGAGGAATTCTCAACCCTTTTTGTTTGAAGAAACAATCAGATGTATTGTGGTTGGTCATATCACAGACTGAACAATATTTATTAAAATAGCAGTTTTGGTGGAATGATTGTTCATGTCACAGATTGAGCAATATTGATTGAAAAAGCATTTATCTGTACTGTGATTAGACATTTCACACACATCACAATACATGTGTTTGTCTCTTGAAGCTGATCTTGATGTTGAAACCTCAGTAGATTTACCAGTTTTTGACTGAGTTTCAACCTTTGATTTTGGTGAGGAAGCAGAGTCAGCCTTTTTAGTAGTTTGTTTCAACTCTACTAGGTTTGTTCTTCCTAGATTGTTTCTGCTTTCTTACCATTTGCTTCAATTCCCTTTCGAATTGATCTACATGTTCTTTATTAAAAATATCAAACCAACTCCTTGCTTTGTTTTGACGATTGAGGGTCAGCCTTGATTTTAGGTTTTTGAAGCTTTTGGAGTTTTGGTGTTCTTTGGAAGTGAAACTGTGTCTGATTTGATTGAATTGTTTGGAGATTTGATCTCACAATCAGAACTGCTTTCAGCAGAAGGTTATACTGAAATCTCAGCTTTCTGCTTTTCTTTCGAAATTGCAAGAACAAATTTCACAAAAGGCACTATGGCTTTGACAGGGCTTCATGGTTTAATGACATTCACTGTCTTGTCTGAGTACTCTTTGATTTTGATCGGATGACCTAACTTAATTTTCTCCTTATTTGTTTCAATGTAACATTTGGTTTATTTTGAGGATTAGTGATTTGTGTTATTATTGTTTTAGCTTCACTAGTTTCAGGTTCAATTTTATCAGACAAAGTGACAGATTCAGGCATGACAGTGTAATTGTCATTATATGGTGGAGGACATGAATTGTATCCAATCCCAGTCAAATCATTGTGCTCCTTCTGTGAATCAAGCATCTCTTGCAGCTTAGCTGAAGACAGTTGAAACTTTTCAAGTTTTACTTTAGTAACTGATTGCTCAGCTCTGGATTGTGCTAATTTTTTAGTTAACTCTTCATTCTCAGCTGAAAGAGTGTACTTTTCACCATCTAGTTTTTCAATATCAGAAATGAGAGATTTGATTTTTATTTCGAAACTTTTGATTTCTCTTTTAAGCATCTCAGATTTTACCTTTTCTTCTTTGATTTTATCAGCCAATTTGTGATTGTGCTCATGATATCCTTGCAGTTCAGCTATGCATTTATCACTACAAAGTTTAGATTTTACCTCAGATGGCATTGGATTTGGGCCATCATTGATGTGAGCCATAAGAGCATGATTCTGAAATTGAGGCTTTACTTCTTCAGCATATAGGCTCAATCACATACTCCATCTTGTCTGATGACAAGTGCATTTGAAGTAGTTTGGCTGCTTCCATGAGCTTGGTTAGTCAGTTGTGACTGACTTTGATAGGGTTGTTGATAGTGATGCTGCTATTGATGATTGCTGGAGTGGTAGCTTGCGCTTGGTTGTGAGGATGATTGGCCCTGTGAATTTCTTTGAATACTATGGTTGTTCCTTTTTGGAGCATTACATTCCTTTGAGAAGTGGCCAGTCATACCACAATTGAAACATTTGACTTTGGATTTGTCGTATCCAAGTTTTGTATTTTCATTCAGACTCAGCTTTCTCCCTTTTCTGAAAAACTTCTTGGCTCTCATTGCAATCATAGCCATTTGCCACTGCAGATCCATTTCTTCCACATCATCTGGATCCATTTCTTCCAAGTCTTCTTGAATCAAATGAGCAGAAGTGAGTCTTCCTCCAAGATAAGCTTCAAAACTTGCAACAAAGGCATTGTAAGTAGCCTTTTGCTCTTCAGTTCTCTTATCTTCAGATATACTTGTAGGAGTGGCAGCAAATCCAGTTGACTGAATTGAAGGAGATGGCTTGGTTGTTGAGGGTGTGGCAATGAATCCTGTTGTTTTAATTGATCTCTTGATGAGAGGAAGTCATCATCTTCAGTGATGAATGCATTTTCCACAGAATGAGTTTCTGATGGAAATTTGTATGCCTCAATGACTTTAGGTCCACCTAGATTTCTGCTCTTTTCATCAAGTTCAAGAGCTTTAATTTTAGCAATCATAATATCCAAGGTGGTGCTCTCCAAATCAAGAGTGTTTTTCAGCATGGTTACATTTTGTTTCCAACTTTCTGGAAGACTGTGAAGCATCTTTTTGTTCAGTTCTTTGACTTTATATGTAACCCCCATAATCTCTAAATCATTCACGAGCTGCACAAATCTATGCAGTTGTTTAGAGATTGACTCCCCTTTAAAGTGATGAAAGGTTTCATATTGATTAACAAGCTTATCCTTGTTAATTTTAGCTACTTCACTGCTTCCTTCACACATTATTAACAGTGCATCCCACACAGCTTTAGCTGTTCCATACTTCTCAAGTCTTTTCAGCACATCCATCTTGAATGCTTGTGTTAGAATGGAATAAGCTTTGAGATCAATTTTGATCTTCTTGTAGTCATCATCATCAAGAGTGAGATCCTCAATAGGTATTCTTGAGGTTTTGTATAGTGCAGCCTGATCAGCAGAGAGTGTCACTGGGATGTGAGGCCCTTTACATATGGATATCCAATAGTCCGGATCTACACCTGTAATGTAATTCATGAACCTGATTTTCCATTGCTTAAACTTAGATTTGTGTTTAAGCATAGGGGGTTTAGGAGTGTGACCAAGTTTAGAAAAATTATGTGAATCCATGTTAATAAGCTGTTTTTAACTGGTTTAAATATGGATTAAATTGATTATTATGTTCAACAAGTCCAAGTAGTCCAAATAGTCCAAAACAGGCTTATGTAGATAGATCTGTTTATGTTACAGGTCTAAATTTATGGATGATTTTATGGATGAGAAACTGTTCACAGATTAGTTTTTAGATGGAGAATACGGATGAACAGTGACTGTCGATGAGTTTCAGCAGATATTCAGTTTGTATACTGAATAGAGGTAGTTGAACACTCTATCGCAACTCAATCACCAGATCTATCGAGTTCAGCTCAGATCTGAGCAGATCTGAAGAAGAATCGAGAGCCAAAGCTCTTATACCAATTAACTGGGTTTGAGAATGATATTCTCTGTTGATGTGAATCAACAAGGACCGAATATGATGATTGAGTCAATGATTGTAAGGCGGAATCAAACAATCACAGAACATTGAATGCTGAATAATACTCATAAATGCTCTTTGTATTAAAGAAGGTGAAAAACGGTTACAATGAATGCTAGGGTTTTCAGCATGAACAGTAACAGTACACCTTGAACATATTACAAAGCAAAATATTCTGATTGTCTAATGTCTAACAACAGTCAGTCTCGGTCACCTCTCATACGAGGTTTCTTTTCTATTTATAGGCTGACACATGCCTAACAAAAGACAAAACTAACCCTGACCTATACATCAGAACTAGTCTAAGTACAAAAGTCTTCATCAGCATTTCTTCTATACATCCGCATTGACTAATGCGGATGTTCTAATCTTGTCAGCATTTCTTCTTGGTCATCCGCATTGACAAATACAGATGTTGAGTTGTTCATCAGCATTGGTGTTTGGTCATCAGCATTGACAAATACGGATGAACAAACTCTGCGCATTTGTTGCTGAACATCCGCATTTGTTAATGCGGAAGAACAAACACAAGCGCATTTGTTCTATGGTCATCCGCATATACAAATGCGGATAGCCGACACTTGGTTTCTATTGTTGATGCAGATTCTTCATCCACATTAGATCTTGGACTTGGGAGATTTCAGCAGAACAACTACCAATCCACCACTTGAATTGGCATGTATGATCCTTTCAGGGTCTAACAAATTTCAAGGTTCATGATTTGTGATTCAGCAATTCTATTTTCTACACTTGTTATACCAAGAATAAATCAAGGTTTTTGGTCCTATTCATCAATTTTTGTTTCATCGTTCTGTTTTTGATTCACCGATTCTAGTGTAAAGAATTGGTGTAATCGATTATGATTTTAAGAGCTCCGACTTTTAGTTTTGTTTCTGATGAGTCGATTATAGTTTTGAAACTCAGATTGGTATAAGGGATACGATTAAGCAAAATTCAAATGCCAAAATACAAGATTTGTCAACGGCGATCGAGCAAGATCCAATGGAATGTGCTCTCGATTTCAAATTGGTTTTGGTTTTATAATTTTTTGGGTTATACAATAATGATTTGATAGTTAGATTTTGCTTGTTAAGAGACAAGTTGGTTTTTGATTCTTGGGGCTTCACTTGAAAAATAGATTTTGGTTTTTGATTGATTTTTTGTTCTTGATTTGATTTTTGGTTCTTGATTATTGGGTTGGAGATTGTAACACTACGCATTTCACTTGTTAATCAAAGATCGATTGAATTATGAGTGATAGGAGAAGTCAGTTTTTTGTTCTTGTATTGAATTCTATGAACATAATCTTTTGAATCTTAATATGTTTAAGATCGATGTTGGAGAAAGGGAATGCTCGACTGCTCCGCCTTTAGCTGGGAATTTTTTTATTGTGTTCTTTTCTTAAAACAGTCTGATCTGACCCGTGTCTAATTTTTTCAAAACCCATTTTGACCTGAACCAAAATGACAAAACTTTTAATCAACCCATGCTGACCCAAACACATCCTAACCCGAGCCCAATCTAACCCATATCCATCCTGATCTGTCACCTTGTCCAACCCAACCCGCCCATTTTGCCAGCTTTAACTCTATCCTCATTGAGTTTGAAATAAAATTCAAATCAAGTGTGGTGATGCGAGTAATAGTGTTGACTCAATGGGAATGACCAAATTCTTATACAAATAAGAGTTGTTCATACGCATCACACAATACGGTGAATAGTGTCAATACAGGTAACAGTGCGCACTTGTATCGGTATTAATTTTATCCAAGTGTAACCAATGCGAACACTGATCCAATACGAAGTACATTGTATATGTGGATCACAGTACTTAATGTAATTAAGTATTTTCATTCATCCATATCAACCAATGCAGATAACAGTAGTTAATGCTTACAAGTCACTTGTTCATCCACATCAGCCGATGCGTTGAAAAAATTAAAAATTAAAATCATCTGTCTATAAATTTATAAATCTGATTTAGTTTGAGCATTTTATAAATTGTGTTCAAAGTGACAGTGTGTGTTCTTAAGTGTCTAACCAGTGTGTGTTCTTGATTGTGATCATCAAACCATCATCAAATCCATTTCCTTTGAGTTCCACAAACTTAAATCGATCGTCTGCTATTGTAGTATCGATTTTAAGGTGATTATTTAGGTGTTTGATGATTTAACACCGACTCATTCGAACCAATGATTACTGGCGATGAACCGATCTTAGTCTATTGGGTGATGTATCTTATGTATGAGCTGCGTTATCTTTTTCTACTCCTCCAACACTCTGACGTGACAACGTTGGTGCAACCTACTTAACAGATAATCTAGTTCTTCATCAAAATCACCAAACACCTAGAGATATCTTCACTTTATATGAGACATGCTTTGTCAAATACTCTCATAGTGCGTTACTTGCCTACAGCTGCAAATATTTTAACGAAAGGACTTTCATCATATCAGTTCTCTTTAGTTAAATCCAAGCTACATGTTGTTGTGAACATCTCACTTGAGAGGCGTATTAATGCATATTATTTTGATTACATTTAGTTACAACAACTAGTAGTATGTATTTAGTAACTATCATTTTGTTATATTAGAGTCTTACGATGACTGTAGATCTACTAAATGCCATTTCATTACTTTATTCTTTCTACTATATACGAATCAATTCTACACCACTTTTGATATATGAAAAATACAATTGTAAGCTTTTTTGAACAATGTCAATGTGGGCTACAGTATCAAATTGAGGAATAGAGCTAAACATACATCTAACATTGATGGTTAGATTCCATAAGCATGAAAAGGCATATTCATTCGATATTTCAAAGAAATCATGTATATAATGCAAGATTAATGATGATTATTTTTTACACAAAAAATGGCAACAAAGAGGTCACGAGAAATAGATGGATCATTCAATGTACCTCTGGTTTACACTCGAACCACACCTTTGTCTAATATGGATAGGAAATGGTAACCATATCTTCAAAATAAAAAGTTCACTGAATTAATGGATGCTGATGACACTTTGATTGATAAAAGATAGACAGAATTTGATGATTTCTGAAATTTTAGGGTGGGTGCTTTGAAAGGTTTAGTTCATTAGTTGCATTAACGTTTAACAATAAAGATTGAGCTTAGGTACATTTTTAGGTGAGTGCGAAATGGATGTCCATATTAAAGATGGAATAGGGAAACAATCCTCCATGGACTACCAAATTAATTGCATATATTAAAATGTAATTGGAGGTTGTTGATTTTGATACAATACTCAAAGAGCATCATGAGACAAAGGAGGATGTTTTTTGTGTAACAAGCTGGATTCATGGCCATTATGGACTACAATGTTTAGGGTGGTGCTATTTGACGCACATTTCATGGGATTGACTGAAATAATGATGCTAATGGAAAACTCTTTGAAGCATCTTCCATGTTTGATCTCGAAGATTATTCCTTGGAAACGGTTTTAAAGAATTTTCCATCCGCTTAAGTATCTCAATGAACTTCATTAAAAGAGCATCAGATAACCACACCCTGAACATTCCAATCCAGAATTGCCCTAAATCTAGCTTATTACCTAAAACGTCCTCTTTTGTCTCATAATACTCTTCGAGTGGTGTTTTAGAAAATCAATATCCTCGGGTAATGTATTCATAGACATTTCAACATCTTTCTTATTAGCTATGCCAATCACTTTGGTAGTCCATGGAGGATTGTTTCCCAATTCCCTCTTTAATGTGGACATTCATTCCACAATCTCCTCAAAATATACCTCAGCTTAATCATGGTTGTTAAATGTTAACAGTGCAAATCAATCTAATCTTTCAAAGCAATCCACCACCCTAAAGTTACGAAAATCATCCAAATCCATCTTTCTTTTACCTATGCACATGTTTCTCGTTACCTATTTTGGTGTCATTTTTCTACATGAAAAACAATCATCATTAGTTTAGTATTATGTAAATGGTTTCTCAAAAGCTCAAATGAACATGCTTGTTTTTTCATGCTTATGGAATCTAACCATCATTTTTTAGAGCTCAAATGAACATCAATTGACCTACCAAAACAAGTATATGTCAACCATTAGCACTTTCTTTGTTCATTCCACATATTTAACCCTTTTTGAATAGGATATGCCCTTATAATTTCTTGATACATTCATTCTAATAACACACATATACATCTATCCTTTACCTACCTTATATTCTTTCACTTCACTCTTATCATTTGCTATGGAATCTTAGTACTTCACATGTTCATGACAATATTCAACATCATACATTCCTTCAAACTTCACAATGTAGCATCATCAACATAATTTATCCTCAAAACTTTCACTTTAAAAACTATTTAGAACTAATCTACCATGCCTATTTAGCATATATAATATCAATGTAAATGCATCAAGCATTACCATTAGTTTAAAACTAGCTAAAAGATGGTGAAAGTAATATCTTTGTTTTATTGTGATAAAGAATGTGTGAAAATGAAGATTTGCACCAACACCACTCAAAAACCCCAAGCTATCATGACCTTTGACTCTACAAATCACAAACATTGTAAAGATTTTTGAGAAACCACCTCAAGAGTTGTATTTGTATCGTCACCATGAACATTTTGATAGTAAAATAACAAATTTTGGTGAAGAATTATGGAAGTTGCAAAGATGGTGGCTAGGGTCGTTCAGAGAGAATTACTAGAAAGATGAAATGATAGGTGAAATGATGGTAAAGTGGGGTGAAATCTGCAACAAAAATTATCACGATGGAGATTTGGTAAGAGAAATTCTAGGTACTGGTTGGATCCGTGTGGAAAAAAACCGCCATAAAGCTACGCATGTAGGTGTAAGCTTACGCCCCCCATAAACCAATTTTACTTTTGTTTTGTCACATAAAGGTGTAGTAAACTTGTGAACAATATATGCACGGCATAATCCTATGCCCATTGGCATAAGCTAATGCCTCCTAGAAAACTGAATTTAAATATTCTTCACTTTGCATCTTCATCCACATTTACCTTCCCAAAACACATTAATCCTTTAAGATACGTTCAAAACAATTACCCACCTTCATTGAACATATTCACTCCCCAACTTAGAATATGAATTGTCCTCAATTCACATCCAAATGAGAAATAAACCCGGTTTTATATTTTTATGCATATGAAGTTGTTGGATATTATGTCCCTACGTGTTAACCCAAATCAATATTACTGATAAAGTACATTCTCAAGGTCACACAATGTATAATTTGTCATATTAGAATGGTTTAAGAAGATATACAAATATGTTTAGAGTTATAGTCATCAGACATAGTAATTAATTATTCGATATAATAATTATTATATATTGGTTATTAGAATTAATATTTAATTTATATATATTATTTAATAAAATGGCTCGCTAATCATTTATTAGGTTGTAAATATTTAATAGTAAATACTATTTGCGAAAAAAATGATATTTGTATTATATAGTGAACATTCAAAAGGGAACCCTCAAAAATAAGAGAACCGTGGGAGCCAACTCAATGAAAGTGCGGTTGAACTTATTCCAGTGGCTTTGGAACCTGAATTGTTGAAAACTAAATATGGTTTAGAGTTTAGTATTTAGGATTTAGTTTTAGGATTTCAAATTAGGGTTTATGTCACACCCCAATACCCCATTAAAGCGAAAAACAAGAATATAATGGATCGAATACTAAGAATAACATTGAATATAAAAAAATACTAAAGGCGTCGTTTCATCAATTAGTAAATTGAGTTACACTATTTAGTAGAAATTGTCTCCGTAATGAAAAGTACTAAACAAAAGTAATATGAGACTTCCGTAAAATGCAAGGCTTAGACATGATGCCTTTGAAAAACATGTTTAAAAAGCTCAATTGAAATAGTTGATGAGTTTGTAAGTGTTAAACTCAAATAAAAGTATAATTTAAGCAAGGTGTTTAATGTATCTATAGTATATAATAAAAGAGTAACTAGAATGGCACATGGCACTCTCATGTTACTTCTTAAAAAAAATTTCCGCCTAAGCTAACATATTATTTTAGTCAAGTTTTTTATTTTAAGAAACTAAATTAAGAATAATAATTCATTTTGTTTTGAATTTAATTTTTTTTATATTATCAACTTAATTGTGTAATCATATTGTTTTGAACTATACATATTTTTTATAGCCAAACAAGATTCAATTTAAAAAAAAAACTAAAAAGAAAAAAAATATTTATTGATATAAATATATATATATATATATATATATATATATATATATATACTAGCTTTAGTTACCCATGTATTATATGAAAGCGTGAAGAGTTAATTATTAAATAACATAAAAATAAAAATAAAATCAAGTGTGTTATATATTAAATAAGTCATAACAATTTTTGATTATAAGGTTACAAATGAGCAAAAACATCCTTGTAAACTACATTTGTAGTAATATTAGTATGTTTTCACTCATTATATAAAGCTAAGAGCTTCAATCCAATTTTATTCTTAACTTGTGAAAAGATAACATAAAGTTGATCATGTGTAAAAATAGGTTCTTTTAAATATAAACCGACACTTAACATATTGACTTTAACTTTTGTTTATTGTCATAGCGAAATATACAGTCAAAGAAAACTGTCTTCTTTTACACTTAAAAGGAATACTTTTAACAGGTCAAATCATGAGCTAGATATTGAGTGGATGTGATGATATTAGTATGAAGAAATTAAGATTTAAATAATATACAATAAAAAGTTATGTGCAATAATTAGATCAATTTCAAATTATTTTGACCCTGTAATCAAATATAGAGATATAGTATTGAATCGTATTGGATAGGGCTATAAATGTTTATAATATCTTTGATTAGTTGTTGATTATTATTTATTTAATACTAACTTTAGTAAACCGTATATTATACGGGTTGAAAAAATAAAATATTAAAAATATTAAAAGTTTATGAAGTATAAAATGATAATCTAAATAAGATATGTTTAAAATTACATATGAGTAATAACTATAAGTAATAAAATAACGATATTAATTTTTAAACTTTTTTTCAAAAAAAGTTAAACATTTTTTTCAAAACAACCCGTATTAAATATGTTTCTCTTTGATTCTCAATCGAACTATTGATTGATTTGCATCTCTTTGTGTTTACACAATTGATTTGTAATCAAATCAGAATTAGTTTCCATCAATTTACAATTCTTATTCATCATGAATTGAAGATACTATTCTATTGATTGAACTTACAACAAAATCAAACATAAACCACCCAACTACCGAGTGTTTGTGAGCAAAATAGTTTGAGATTAGTAAGAGTTCCTAATTGAAGGTTTCTATAATAAATTTTAGTGAAAACACCAAACAAAATCATCAACATCATCTGAACAGAATGAAACACTGTTCATTGCATTTCGCGTGAACACTGTTCATCGCATTTGCTATAGTGAAGGACTATTCATCGCATTTGCCCTGAATCATACTATTCATCGCATTTGTTGATCAACTAGTCATCACATTTATTTGAATATATCGTTCATCGCATTTGTGATTCATTCAAGTGCAAAGGACACTGTTCATCGCATTTGTTTGATGGATTGTTAACCGTATTAGTCCCATTCACTATTGACGGTATTTGTTACATTAACCTTGACAGAATTTAGAATTTGGACTGATTGGACAATTTGGACTTAAAATTTACCTTAAAATCAATTCACTAAAGTCTAAAATCAATCTAATCTTATAAAAACAAAATTAAAATCAAGAAACATCATGGATTCACTAAGTTCAGTTGAACTTGGGCATAATCCTAAGCCACCGTTGTTGAAACACAAATCTGAATTAAATAGTGGAAAATTAGATTTAGGAATTATCTAATTGGTGTTGATGCAGATTACTGGATATCTATCTGCAGAGGTCCTCATATTCCAACTGCACTAAATATTGACCAGTATAGAAATGTTTGAATCCTAGTTGAAGAACCCAATCTAAATCTTGATCCTGAAGATTACAAGAAGATTAAGATAGACATGAAGGCGTACTCACTACTCACACAAGCTTGAAAGTGCTGAAAAGGCTTGATAAATACAGCACTGCTAAAGGGGTGTGGGATGCACTTAACATCATGTGTGAGGCTAGTAGTGAAGTCATTGAGATTAACAAGGACAAGTTGGTTAATCAATATGAGACCTTCCATCACATCAAGGGTGAATCTATCTCCGAGCAACTACATAGATTTGTTCAGTTGGTGAATGATCTGGAGATCATGGGTGTCACTTACTCAGAGAAAGACCTCGAAAACTAGATGCTCCATTCTCTTACTGAGAAGTGGAAGCAAAATATGACCATGCTGAAGAACACACTTGATTTGGAAAGCACCAACTTAGACACCATGGTTGTTAAGATTAAAGCCTTAGAGCTTGATGAGAGGTCAAGAAATCTACATGGCCCGCAAGTAATAGAGGCACACAAGTTTCCCAATAAAACACATGCTGTGGAAAATGCCTTTATTACTAAAGAGGACGACTTCATGTCAGTTCAAGAGAACCCAAGATCTACAACATTTGTGTTTGCTCCATAAATCAAGATAACCAAGCCATCACCTTATGTTCCTCAATCTGCAAGCCCTACATTCACATCATGTGATCACACCAATGATGAACAAAAAGCTACTTATAATGCTTTTGTTTCAAGCTTTGAAGTGCAACCAATTAGCTTAATGGTTAGGGCCATGGAAGATAAGTTATAACCAATGAAAATAAATATTGCTCAAACACTTAATAAACTACTAAGTGGTTCTAAGCTTGTAGATTGTAAGTGGGTCTATAAAACTAAATTAGACCCAAAAGAAAACATTAAACATTATAAAGCACGTTGGTCCTAAAAAGGTATATACAAATGAAAGGAATGATTATAAGGTAACCTTTTCTCCTAATTCAAGAAAGAATCTCCTAACAATAGTCATGGGGTTTAATAGGATATTTTGACTTAGATCTGCATCAAATGAACGTCAAAAATGTGTTTTAAAATAGAGATTTTCATGAAACTATGTTCATGAAACAGCCAAAAGGTTTTAAGCTTAAAGGAAAATAACATATGATATGAAAATTGAATAACTCAATCTATGGGTTGAAGCCAAATGTCTCAAGACAAGGCGTCACTTCACTAAAATCCAGATAGATCAATGCATTTATCTTAAAGTGAGTGGGTGTAAATTTGTCATACTTGTATTATATATTGATGATATCTTATTAGCAAGTTAAAATTTATACATATTGCCTGAATCCAAAGGACTATTGTCTGCTATTTTTGATATGAAAGATCACAGTAAAGCCTGTTATGTAATTAGCATAGAAATACACTAAAATTAAAGAGTTGGGACATTATGAATGTCCCAAAAAGCATATATTGAGCGGGAACATAATCAAAGAAAGAATTAAAAGAAATGAGACGTATACCATATGTCTCTTTTGTAGTTAAGGTTGATAATTTGGTCATATCAGTGAAATGTATGCTTAAGTTTGCACTCATCTTGATATCGCAAAGACAATTGGCATGGTATGGATGTATCAATCAAATCCTTGCACGGAGCACTAAAAAACTACTAAAAAGGTATGATGATATTTACAAGGGACACATAAGTATGAGTTGACTTATTGTAGATCAGATGATGTTGAATTTATCACTATATTTATTTTGATTTTGAAGAGTAAGGACGAATAACAGTCTACTTTAGGATACATTTTCATGCTATTAGTGGGATCATTTCATGAAAGAGTCATAAACAACACTTAGCTACCACATCAACTATGATGACAAAATATGCTGCATATAATAATGACGTGTAACGTGTGATGCTACAAAGCATTTTGATTAAGGAACTAAAAGATTTTAATTCCGTACACATGCCGACGAAAATATATTGTGATAACAGTGCGACGGTGACCTTATCAAACAATAATTGCTCAAGTAGTACTAGGCAATATCTCGATTACTTAATTGTGTACGAACGAGTGGAAGACCATAATGTTAGTGTTACGTATATTAGCACACATGATATTTTAGCGAATCCACTAATGGTGTACCACCCAAAGTATTGAGTGATCATGCACTCGATATGAGATTTAGACAAGACCTTTAATGAACGTAAAAACTTTTTAAGACATTACGTATCTACTTCACTCAACTATTATGTTTGACTATATTCATAAATACACAACCTTAATGTTTATTTAGACAAACACATTCTTTACCACATAAACTATAAATTTGAGATAATGCCATTGTCATAACTGATAAACACTTTGCATTGATAGTACTGTAAACGAGTGTATCGATTTGTTTTGATGTTATCATAGGAAGGTTTAACGAGTATAATCAAACGTAATTGGTAAATTATATACGTATGTTTAATGCACACAAAGATGTTAGCAAAATCGTCTAGTAGCCAAGTGGGAGAATATTTTAAGTATTTTCTTTTTTGTGGTCTTTGACCATCTAACATTTATATGCCGGTCTTCATACTTAAGATGTCTAATTTGATGGAAGTTAATACCTTAAGAGGCTAATAGGTAAATAATGATGGATTGAAGATTATTTAGTTTTTATTCAACTATCAAAAATTTTCTTTATCGTAATGTTCATGAGAGATCAAGAGAACTCATAAACACCGGAATTAAATCAATCCATCAAAATTAAGAAAAACAATACTCTTAATCAAGATCATTATGGCTTCATCTTTTAACATTAAAAAGATTGGAATATTCTTCACAAGTTTTCTTACATGTATTCAATTTATTATGATTGATTTGGAACTTGTTTCATTGATACTAATAATCCTTGGCCAAAGTAATTGAGATGGGATATTCCCAAAACTTCATTAAAATAAAGAAAGAAAGTCTCACCTATGACAAAAAGAAGGTCCAAGTTGGGTCGGAGGGTTTCTCCTAGCTATGGTAAGTATCATCCTAAGGGTGCTCTCAAGTTGTATACTCGAGTAATAAAGATGATCGGGTAAGCCAGCGGCCCGTCAGTGATCCAATTAGCTGTTAAAAAAATTGATAACACACACAGAGGCAATCTTTCTACAATATTGGTATCCACTCTGGTCTAAAGAAATCTCAATAAACGTTAAGGCTGCGAGTGTTTTTTCCTAGTTGTCAAACCAAATATAAGATTAGTAACACAATATCTTCAGTTTTGATAACTGATGTTGCTTTGACTTGGCAGTATTGTGACGAAAAATACCATTTTAGTTATAAAGATGGCAACAGCTACTTTCGACATTTCATTTTAGTACAAAATTACTTATTTAAGTGTTACTTCTACATCACAAGTCTATCTCAAGATTAAATTTATAATCAAACAAACAATAGAAGCCTAATCACGTTTCCTTTGTGAGTTCAACGCTCTCACTGGTAAACTAGTAAATAAAATTGTATACGGATCAAGTATGTTCATTCATAAAGCAAATAACACGTACAATTTGCACATTTTTGAAATGTCCAAAACAATGAACTACGTTTGTAAAGGAGATGGGATGATCATGTTTTGGTGTCTCGTATAATCACCGCAGCATTGAGAAAGAAAACCAAACCCGCAGCATTGAGAAAGAAAACCAAACGGGTCAAAAACCTGAACGGATCGAAAAACTACCCTTTTTTTCTTTTTTTACTTCTTTTTTTTTAATTTTTTGCATACATGAGTTCAAGGGCTGCAGAGGTTCTTGAGATCCTCTTCTTGGGCATACCAACTAGGAAATTACTTTCGCCAAATGAGGATGAAGATCCTTGTAGGAGTTTCTAATTGTACCTTCAGCAACTCCTGTTGCAAGTGCCACATCTGCATCCGCATTTCAAGTATCACAAATTATAAAATAACAAGATACTAAAAGGGAAATAATTTCAGAATCAAGACGAGAATTGCAAAGTTTAGAGTCCAATAGTTTGCAAGATTTGAGTCGGTACGTAATAACATTGCGTGCAATTCTAGTATCCCGCCGAGGATGAATAGTTTCTTTGTAGTTTTTAGAAAATAAAAAAGAAACAACAACACATTTGGACATCAAGTAGAGGAAAAAGGCTCCTTAATGATGAACTAGATAGAGCAAAGTTTACCTTTGACGGGTTTCTTATCATCAGAAAGTTGAGTTACTATGTAAATTAACAGCTGCAGCAATAGAGATTGGACTTCTCCTGAAATAAGCCATGAAAACCATTAAAAACCCAATACAAGAAGTCAAATTGAACATAGGTAATATGTCGATTTAAATTGTACATACTGTGTCGGTTCCTTTTGTACCTAAAGAGATTTGACTTCATTTATATGTTCTTATGACACTTTATATTTTCTTATGTCAACAAGGTTGGGCATGACTGCACAAGAAACATCACATGCCACATAGGATTATTCCAATAAAAAAAGAACGTTTTAAAAATAGCAATCACCTTGATCTTAATATACTATGATCAACCAATAAAACAAACAGACATAAACTTCAATCAACATAAATGTCATAGGCCATGTTGTGATGAATCTCTAATAGGTCAGTTGAGTAAAATTTGCTAAAAAGGAAACAGGTCTGGAGTTATGGTAACTGTGTTTCTAATGCTTTAAACCTCCTAATATTGTTTTATTTTAAAAATTACAAAATTACATAAAAAATTAATTCCTCAAAATCACGTTTGACAACCTAATTGTTTATCAAAAATAAGTGTTTAGGGTCAACCCAACTTGACATGTTCCGCACTTTATCCAACCCGCTTCACAGTCCATTTTGCCATCTCTACCCAAAAGCACAATCACCAAAACATATAATTTTGCTAGCTACCTTATATCAAATTCTTCAGACTTCTGAACAGATTCTTGAGCAGCTTTAACCGTCTGATTGGTCATACCAATATTGGAACAAAAACGCCTCTGATGATTTCAGATTTGAGAAAAGAAGATATAACAAAAGTTAGGATCATTAATAAATTAAAAATATTGAAAAAAGGTTATAAATATAAATTACCATAAAATCACCAGCATGGATAGTACCCATCTCTACTGACTGACCCATTTCAAGTTCTAATTGTTTGACAATGTACTCTTTTGCACGCCCAATGTCCTTCTTTGTTGCTCCATTGGCAACAGAACAAATTTCTATTTCAACAAATGTTCAAAAATCTCATCTATATAAAGATTTCTATTTGAACAAATGTTATTGTAAAAAGGTATTTTATACCCTTTACGGTTCTTGGTTTATCTTCTTGACGACACGCAATGTAAAGGCAAGCAGCCAATATGGCATCCTGATTTCTCCCTCTACTTGATTTCTGATCTTCAACTTTCTTAAATATCTCATTAGCACGATCCTATTAAAGAGAATTGAAAATGTTAAAAGCACATTTTGACGATAGTACATAATCTGAAACTACAACATTTGAGAATATCCAAATTTTTGAGAAACTAGTCAAAACCAAAAATAAATATTTACATGATTATCATTGAATACATTTCAGAAGAATTAAAAATCTTTGTAGCCAATTCGATATACATATCGTTGTGGATAGCATACCTTAATAGTTACAACAAGACTTAACCTGAATGAGAAATCAAATGCAACAAATACAAACAAACAGAATTGCTAATTTATGCAAGAATGTAGAAATAGGATATAAAGGATTTGTGGCTAAATGTCAAGCATACCTTAACAGATTGTAATATTGTATGCTTGACAATATTAGTGACCAAGATCAAGTGTTTGAATCAAGAAAGTGCTACAATTTCTGCTTATTTCAGTGTTTAAGATTGCTAATTTCAAACAGATAATTTTCATTAAGTTGATCATCTGTTTCTGCCTATAATCAACAGGCGATTCCAACTCTTAAACCACGGATGCTATGGTACAAACTAGGGTATCCCTCATTACATTATCCAATTCAAAGTTGTTAAATCCTTATAAACAGATATCAGAACCATATAACTGCCATCAATTTCCCATCAAAGTAGTGAAGTCCTTATAAACAGAGATCAAAACAACGACATTATCATCAACTCCCATCATTATTGTTTCATCCTACTAGATAAATATCAAACCAAACGTTTATGCATCAAATCTAAGATAGTACAACAACAAATCTACTCTTTCAATCGTTTCCAAATCCCCCAATTCCCCAACATACTAGAGAACTAAACCAAAACCCTAAATCACCACAATTTCACACACGAACAAAACACGGAATCACCAACAGAAGCTCACCTTTCGGACATCGTTGCGATGGTTTTAAACGCCATGATCAACGACCGATCGGGATTGGACCCTCGATTCTGCCATCGACCCAACGACGACGACAGGAAATCGCTGGTGACGCCGTTGGGTTTGGAGATGACGGTTGATAAGCCGCCGTCGTTGAGCAGCACATTGGTGGGGCCCCCGACACGAACAGGATCGCTATCCCCCGACTCGTTGGCGAAGGTTCGCCACTCGGAGGTTTCATCGATGGAGTGCGATTGGAGAACGAGACCACATTCGGAACAGACGGTGTCGCCGGCGGAGTGGTCGAACACCACCTCGGTGCTTTTCCGGCAGTCGGAGCAGTAGGCATCGGACATTGTTTCCGATTGAATTGATGGTTTTCAATTCGGGTTTAGGGTTTGGTGGATTGATTTGATGATGTTTGGGGATTTGGGATTCACGTGATATTTGATATTATATGATGATATTTAATGTGGGAGCCGCCAAAGGTGAAGTAACCGGGGAAACCGAAAAAATAACGGAAAGGCCGGTATGGACGGGGTTGGTTAGTTTTTAATACTGAAGTTTGTAGAGTTATTGCTTTATTTTGTCTTTAAAGGTTATGTATGACTCCGTTTCTAAGAACATGTGTTATTTTAATCGTTCACGCGTATTTGTTTTTTAGTTGAAACCGCACTCACAAGTCTCTTTGGAGAAGATCTACAACTAGAAAACCTCATAACTCAACTCAGAGCATATATGTTCGGAGTGGGACTCGAACCAACACCTCCTCTTTTTAAATTATCTTGAGCATCGCCTCAATCAATTTCACACATACCTCTACTTAACCTATTTGTATTTGAAGTTTTTTTCCGAAAAAAAAGTATAGTTTGAAAAATATTTACCAATGTGGTGTTCTTTTAAAAATATTTACCACAATAATATAATTTTTGTATAGAATGACATTTTTAACCCTACTATTAATAAAAAAAAAAGAACAATAACTAATTGAAATGACTTAAATTTTACTCAAAAGAATCCACCCCCTATGTCGGCATCAATCCCTTACCTTAGTTGCCGACCGCATATCAGAAAAATAATGAAGATGCCAACCTAACCTCTCGCCAGTGGCACCACCATGGTTGCTTGACCATCTCTTGCAGACCCTAAATATCCCCCATCCTTTGCTCATCTTTTTCACAAATCGCTCGATATGCATACAATCTTTACTGTTTGTCGATCACAAAACACGTTTATTCATGATAAATCTTTGGCATGTCTTTTTTTCCTTTGTTATGTATTTGCAAAGTGGAGACAATGTCATGCCAAACAACAGAAGCATGTTTTGAAATCATCATAGCCTCGCAAATGTTTATACGATAACACGCAACATATACAGGGTGTGAAGAATTTAGGGGCAAGCCAAAAGCCTCCTGTGGCGGTGACATCATCACCAAAGGAAACCACACAATCTCCATTAAAGGAAACCACACCAAGTCAGCCAACACAACTAAAGCAAAAGGTTGTACATAAAGAAAAAAGGTTTGCAAATTATAATTCTAATTGAAGATAACAAAACTCAACCGCTGATAGTGTTTGAGGCTTAGAATCACAGCCTTGATATTGTTGTAATGAGAATCGATACCACACCAAAACATCAAAGACTGAAGTTTTATTCCTCATCATCACCTCATGAACCAATTGTTTTTACTTGCATAGTTCCACTATTGTCGGAGGCGCACCCTAAGACATGGCATGCATGTATTAACAATCTAGGTATGACTTAACATCTTAGATGAACCAAGCCTATCATCACAACTATTTACGATCTTAGATGAGCTCAAGCTCATCATCATCAAAGAATCCCAAGTATGAATAATCAGTCATGTTGTCAACTTGTTCATAAAAATAGATCCAACGAATCAAACCCAAAACCATAGCACAGATGCAAGAAATTCAACAACATCATGGGCTAATAATGATCACAGACCCCTAAACCCAAAACTTTCATTCAAAGCTACCAAAAGAGCTATGAGTTAAAAGGACAGGTGAATCTGACTGATCATCACAACCTTTAACAATTTCAAATGAACGTAAGCTTATCGTCATTGAAAGATATTATATTTGAATGACCAAAAACGTTCTAAATGATGTCTGAACCAATAGATACACCAATTCAGACCCAAAACCAATCACACCATGGGTCATCTTCCCCTAACACGCAACATATTACTCACAAATCATGATAAACCAACAAATCAAACACACAACGAGCAAAAAGAAAAAGCCAAACTGTCACACCCCAACCTTAACGGCGGAAACGTCGAGATGTGAGGGTTAAGATTGTTCACAGCCACATAACACTACCATAAATTGTAAATATAATTATTCATAAGTTGAAATAAATATTACAACCAAATGTCTTAATGAAATAAAGTAAACAAAGTTCAACTTCCAAGTTTCAAGATATTTTATTTATTTTTCCTAGGTCCAAATCCTAAGTGTAAGCATGCTTCAAAAGATAATCATCAACCTTGTGCATTTTCTGAAACATGTTAAAAATAAGGTCAACTTTGAAAGTTGGTGAGTTTCCATGGGTTAAGCATACATATATATATAAAAGTTTATAAGTAGCAATTCATGTCAATGGTTACAAGTAAAGCAAGTTTATAGATAACATATAGCTACAATCAAACCTTGACCAAGAATATCATTTACAAGTTATAACGATTAGCTAAGTGTACTTGGTTCCCATGATGAACAAGCATACGTCATCAGGATCCGCAATAACCTCGGCTTTAGCATCAAATAGGCTTGTCAGGCCCATAGATCTATGACGTCGCCAGGCTAGCAATAGTTAATGATTGTCACATATAATGTCCATCATATAAGACTCATAATATTACAAATAACCATGACAAAAAGTAACGATGAATTGCATGTGCATTTACAAGTACCAAGATGTTTACAAGTGCAAGTTTATAAAGTTAACATGTTTCACCACCAAAGGTGTGAAATAAAGTAAAAGAGGGGCATGAAAACTCACTTGATATATATAAGATGATAACAAGAAATTAAACGGTGCTCCAACGATTCCTTTTACAAGATACCTAACGTATATATTTCAAGATTAAGTTTAAAGGTAATATTAACGATTAAACGTGAACTAGGGTTTCAATAGAAATTTTGAGGTTTTTGATATAGATGGAATTTAATAATGGAATCAATTATATTTTATTTCAGCGGAAAGTATTATACCATTTAGATAATTTAATGAAATTAAAGTATTTATAATAACGGTAAAATTAAATATAAAGCGTAAATAATTTCTATAATTATTTAAAATAACACGATTAAACTAAAAGTAACGTTTGGACCAATAATAATTATTAATTTAAACTATCATTTTAAATCCATTTTTTAAGAACTAACTAAAAATAATTTTTGTTATGTTTTTATTAAAAGAATATTAAAGTATTTAAATTAAGAAATTTACAGAAAACAATTTGGTGTCTTTAAAAATAATTAAAGTTTACAAAAATAATTTTTATAATTATTAAGATTTTTTTGTAATTAAATTTGTTAAGAAAAAGCCTTTAAAAAAATGTGTGGGTGCCCGGGTTCGAACCCGGGACCCCAAGGATGAAACATGAGCTCTTAACCAGTAGGTGAGGGCGCCTAAGCGTGGTAAGACTGTGGGTTTTAAATCTTAAAAACACAAACACAATGAAACCCCCAAACCAATGAACCCTAGATCGATTGAATCCAAAATTGAGCGTCGATTCAAGTGTTTCAACCCGATTAACCTTAGGGCTTCTGATCCCTAGGTATAATAGAGTATAATGGTGTATTAAACTTACTTGATTAAGAACAAATCGGTGTAATTACGTCCGTAAACTTCGGTTCACACGCGAATGAAAAGGGTGCTTGAAATCGATGATCGAGTGGATTCTTCGAGCAATTGGAGGTTCAGAAAGTTGAAAGGGGTCGAATGGAAGCTTTCCCCTCTGTTAAATAGTTTTCAATTTGTATGTTAATGTGCCGGATGGGTTTCGATTTTGATTTGACTATTTCAGTTATGATTAGTGAGTAATTGATTGTTTAACTCGAATTAAACTACGCATTTAGCTTTGCAATGATTATACAAACGTTTCTGATAAATTAAACGACTTAATTTGATGTAATTCCTGGTGTTGAATCGATTAGGATAATCCGATGTTTCGGTTTCGATTAAGGTTGTTAAACGTGTTCTTTAAGCGAATTAATTGAGGTATCAAGTTCGAATAACACCCCCGAAGACGTTAGAGCGGTTTAATTGAATCAAACTCGACCGATTTGGGCGTTGGAGTGTCGCCGGAGTGTGGCCGGTGGTTGGCCGCCGGAATCACGGGGGAAAAGAGGGGAGGGGGTTTGGTTTTGAATATTTACAGCTTTAGTCCCTGCGGTTTTCAACTTAATATTTTATGTACAAAACTTCTATTTTAAGTTTGCAAATTGTCTTAAAGGCCCCCTAACTTAATTAAACTTTAAGTTTTAAACATTTTAAACTTGTTAATTATTTAACTTTTATAAATATTATTTCTATTATTATTATTATTTTTTTATTATTTTATTTTTAGTATTCTTGTTATGAAAATTTATCATAATAAGCAAAAGTTATATTATTAGCATTATTATTATCTGTTTATTATCATTATTATTATTATTATTAATGTTATTATTATTATTATTATTCTTATATTGTTTATTATTAGTAAATTTAATTATTTAAACTCTTAATTAACGAATTAATACAACATAAAAGAAACATTCATAAGTAACCCACATATTTCATAAATGACAGAAAGACCCTTAAAGTACATAACAAAGTTAACTTTTATTTAACGAAAAAAAAATACGAATGGTTACACAAACACATATGCAAAAAAGAGCCCAAATAACAAATCAAAAGAGAGAAAGTTAAAGATTATCAGGGTGGCTGCCATCTGATCAGCAAGGTGCAACAACCAAAGCAAAATCAAAAGGGGGGAAACCCGAAGAGAGACCAAAATCAATCGAGGACAAGGTTTAATTTAGAACCACCTATATCCTTCTCACTCACTCACACACACACACAACTCTCTCTCTCTCTCTCTCTCTCTCTGTAGAGGTCTCCTACCATTTTTATCTACACATCATACACCAAAAATTAAAAAGCAAAAGCCCAAAGACCGATCGGAACTAAGGGTAATGGGCCATCGACATTAGCCAAAAGATCAATCAGAATTGAAGGTTGTGGGCCATCGACATTAAACAACCATCTGTTGGGTTTTCACAAGTTAATCAGAATCATTTTATCCTTATAAAATGAAAACGCAGCGAAAATGGTATGAAAAACTTGTTACAGTTAATATATGAACCAATTTATTATATCTGTTAAAAGAAAACCCGTAATGGATCGTTATATGAAAAACCATGCTTACAAACAACCATAGGGTGTTTAGTAATCTACCTCTCGAATGGGACAGAGAAAGAAGATCTTTGATCGGCAGCTTCCAAAGCAGGAAACCTCAAGCTTGTCTACCCCAAGCTTCCAACAATACACCAGGTTGCTAGGATTTTACTTGAATCGGGTTCTGTTCTTGGTTTTCCTCGACCGATCGAGAGAGAAAAGCTATAGTAGCACCGATTGCACCTTGTGTTGGTGTGTTGTAGTTATCAGAGAGAGTGGTTGAATGCAATCATATATTGCACGTCCTATGAAACTGAATTTCAGAGTGAGAGAAAAGTGGGCGGGACCCATCCCTTTAACCCATCCGCATTTCTCTAATATTCATCCGCATTAGTAAATGCGGATGAACAAACTCTAACCGCATTTGTAAATGCGGGAGAAGAAACTTCATCCGCATTTCCCAAATGTACATCCGCATTAGTAAATGCAGATGATCAGTTTCATCAGCATTTCCTTAAATGCTCATCCGCATTTACTATCCGTATTAGTAAATGCGGATGAAGTAATTCCTTCAGCATTTCCCAAATGCACATTCGCATTTGCAAATGCGGATGAGGAACATTTATCCGCATTTCCTCAGTAACACATTCGCATTAGTAAATGCGGATGAGTAAAAGAAACGCGAACAAAACACTTGTATTGTTTGTTCAACCATTTGAATAACAATACAAAGTACTCTCTCTTTAGAATAAATTATCCATATAATTTATTGATAACACTAGTGCAAATATTTAGAAACCCAATTTCTAAATACTACAAGTGTCAATATTTATTTACATGATCATATCATAAAATAAATATTGTAGGTGTTTGTCTAGCTTGTTATTAGGTATGACCCGACTTGGATCATAACGTACTAGCCACATCAATTCAATATGTGTCTTGGGCAGATCGTTCCCAACAATCTCCCACTTGCACAAGATACATAGAGAATTGATGCAAGCAGTAAATACCGCCTAACAACGGTTTACTACCCCTAATACGCATGACCAAGTGCCATTCAATAACATCATCTTCCTCAAGTCCCTTACTTGAAATGATTTAGGTGAATCTATCATTTATCCTTTTATTACAAATGTCATGTTAAATCCAGAGACACAAAGTGATCATTCTCTGTTGATTTAACTTAATCCGGCCTTAGACATCATACTCTCAACGAATAAGAGGAACAAATCCCATCTTGACTACATACGTTTCTCACAATCACCTTGTATCACACCTGAAACTAGCTTATGTACTATCCATTATTTCAGAACAGCGAAGAACTAGATCAAAGTATAATATTTGGTGAATATCGAAACCCAATATGTATCTCAGGTCGGAGGATACAAGATATTCGCCTTTACTCAAATTTACTTATGATCAATTACATAATTCCATGCAGTAAAATTTGAGAGCGGGTCTGTCCAATATTTGTATCCCACAAATATTTATGAACCTTGGTAGCAACCTCTTGCTCTATATTCATACCTCATGAATATCCACCAATCCAAGTTCATAATAGTCTTACTTCATATTTGTTCCCACAAATATGACCGACTACGGACATTTAGAATAATAAACATATTCATGGATTTAACATGCTAAAATGGAACATAACTCATAGTATCATAATCATATATATATATATATATATATATATATATATATATATATATATATATATATATATATATATATATATATATATATATGAGTCAAAAAATAATTGTTCTGATATTTAAATACAAATAGATCAAATCCAATCACTAGAATATCGAAGTCCTAAGGCACAAGTATGACTCTCATGCTTTGGCCTTTCAAGGAGCTTCGTGAGTGGATCCGCAATATTTTGATCGGTGTGAACTTTGCGAATACATATCTTTCTTTTTCAACTTCATCCCTTATGTAGTTGAATCTCCGCTCAATGTGCCTTGTCTTTTGATGTGCACGGGGTTCCTTGATTTGAGCAATAGCACCCTCGTTGTCACAAAAGATCTCTAAGGGATCTTGAATGGTAGAGACAACCCCTAGATCGGCAATGAATTTCTTCAACCATGTAGCTTCCTTTGCTGCCAATGAAGCGGCGATGTATTCTGATTCTGTAGTGGACAATGCTACCACATCCTGCTTTGAACTCTTCCAGGACACTGCCCCTCCATTCATAATGAAGACATACCCCGATTGTGATCGAGAATCATCTCGATCAGTTTGGAAACTCGCATCCGTGTAACCCTTTACAACAAGTTCCTCTTCACCAGATCCGTATATTAGAAACATATCCTTAGTCCTCCTAAGGTATTTCAATATACTCTTAACAGCCAACCAATGACTATTTCCCGAATTCTGCTGATATCCGCTTGTCATGCTCAAAGCGCATGACACGTCCGGTCTAGTGCATATCATCGCATACATGATGGATCCTATAGCAGATGCATATGGGATTTCCTTCATCCTTTCTTGCTCATCCTTTGAGCTTGGACATTGAGATGCACTCAATATTGTCCCTCTTTGAATAGGTACCGAACCTTTCTTAGAGTTCTCCATCTTGAAACCTTTCAAGATTTTATCAATATATGCACTTTGGTTTAAACCTATCAACCGCCTTGATCTATCCCTATAGATCTTTATTCCTAAAATATAGGCGGCTTCACCAAGATCTTTGATGGAAAAACAACTTTCAAGCCAGGTTTTAACACCTTCCATGGTTGGAATGTCATTTCCAAACAGTAATATATCATCAACATACAATACTAAGAATGTGATGATGCTTCCACTAGCTTTCTTATACACACAAGCTTCATCAGCGTTCTTTATGAATCCAAACCTTTTGATCTCTTCATCAAAACGTTGATTCCAACTTCTTGATGCTTGTTTCAATCCATAGATTGATTTCTTTAACTTGCATACTTTATTAGGATATTGTGGATCGACAAAACCTTCGGCTGAACCATATAGACATTCTCTTCGACATATCCATTAAGGAAAGCAGTTTTGACACCCATTTGCCAAATCTCATAGTCATAATATGTAGTTATGGCAAATAATATCCTAATTGACTTTAGCATTGCCACGGGCGAGAAGGTTTCATCATAATCAACCTTTTGAGTCTGAGTGAAACCTTTTGCTACAAGTCTTGCTTTATGAGTATCCAAGTTTCTATGCATATCAGTTTTCTTCTTGAAAACCCACTTACATCCAACCAGTTTGGAGTTAAGCGGTGGCACAACCAATTCCCACACTTGGTTGTCATACATGGATTGCATCTCTACGTTCATGGCTTCAAGCCACTTGTCACAATCCGAATTGGACATTGCATCGTGGTACATAGTTGGTTCATCCGAGTCAACTACATAGCATCCATTCATGAAAAATCCATTTCTTTAGGGTGGATAGCTAGTTCTACCAGATCTGCGAACGTTTTGTGTGTATTGATCAACCACTTGATCATTATCAACAACCTCTTGTTGATTGCTAGTATCAACCAACCGTGTATCGGCTTGTGGTCCCCAATCCTCATCAAGTTCCACTGTTCTATCGGTAGTTCCTTCCAAAAGAAATTTAGTTTCCAAGAACTCAGCCTTTCGAGCAATAAATTCCTTTTGCTCTGTTGGATTGTAGAAATAATATCCTATCTAGTCTTTGGGATATCCTACAAAGATACACTTAGTGGATCGGCTTTCTAACTTGTTTGGGGTGTTTTGCTTAACATAAGCTTCACAACCGCATACCTTTAAATATGATAACGATGGAACCCTTCCATGCCATATTTCAAAAGGTGTCTTATCCACTTTCTTGGTTGGAGCCATATTCAGAATACGGGGCCGCAGAGAGCAATACGAAACCCCAAAATGACAGAGGTAGTGTGCTTCTAGCCATCATAGATCGAACCATATCCAATAGGGTTCGGTTTCTCCTCTCAGACACACCATTATGATGTGGTGTTCCAGGTGGAGCAAGCTATGAGACAATCCCACAACCCCTAAGATAATCTTGAAAGCAGCACTAAGATATTCACCTCCTCTATCCGAACGAAGAACTTTGATGGTTTTGTTGAGTTGATTTTCTACTTCATTCTTGAAGATTTTGAACGTTTCAAAAGCTTCATCTTTGTGTCTCAACAAGTAGACATAGCCATAACGACTATAGTCGTCGATGAGGTAATGAAGTATCTTTCACCATTCCTTGTCATTGCTTTAAAAGGACCACATACATCCGAATGTATGATTCCTAATAAAAATTTTGCCCTTTGGTTAGTACCACTAAAGGGTTCCTTAGTCATCTTTCCTTGTAAACAAGATTCACACTTATCAAATAAACCCTCTTCATTTGCTTCCAAAAGACCATTCTTTTGAAGTGTTTGAATACGATTCTTGTTTATGTGACCAAGATGACAATGCCAAAGATATAATTCATTTAAACCCATTTTAAGTTTCTTGGTGCTTGACTGGTATAACGAGTTATTAAAGGATGAGTCATCATGAACCAATTCATAAATACCATTAAAAAGCATAGCCTTAAAATAAAATATATCATCCATAAAAACACAAATACCATCGTTTACAAACTTTAATACATAACCAAATTGTTTTAGAAGGGAAACATAAATTATGTTCCTAGTCAAACTAGGAGCATACAAAACATTCTTCAAAATGACTTCCAAACCACTTGGAAGCTTCAAGATATAGTCTCCTTGGCTTCGACATCAACCTTTGCTCCGTTGCCCATATAGAGACTAGTATCCCCCTCTTAAAATGCTTATTTCTTTTGAACCCCTGCAACAAATTGCAAATATGAGTTCCACATCCGGTATCTAATACCCATGTGTTTGAAGAAATAACATTAAGTTCAATATGGATCATGAAAGTTGTACCTGAGGTCTGCCCAGCATCCCTCTTTTCTCAACTCCTTGAGATAGATTGGACAATTCCTCTTCCAATGTCCTATCTCACCACACTCAAAGCATGGATCGTTCTCCGTAACCTTTGGCTTCTTAAGCCTGTTTTGGTGGTCCCGCTTTAGTCTTTCCCTTACCCTTTCCTTTGATGTACCCCTTGCCTTTGGCAACATTTGCCTTGGGTTCGGGGTGATGCCTCTTCTTGTTGCCACCCTCATTGATCGTGAGAACCAGTAAAACCTTTTACCCATCCCTGCCTCAGCTGTTTTGAGCATTGCATGAAGTTCCCCAATGCTCTTGTCCCATCCATTCATGTTATAATTCATGATAAAAGTCTCAAACTTCTTGGTTAGACCATTGAGGATCAAATCCGTGGCCAACTCTTTTGAGACGGGACAATTTAGCCTTCGAGGCGATCAATGTGGCTTTTCATCTTCATCACATAAGATGATACAGATTGGGTTTCTTCCATTCGACATGCATGAAGCGCTCGAACCGTTTCGAAGCGCTCTACCCTCGCTTGTTGAAGGAACATTTCCTTCAGCTGGGTAATCATGTCGTATGCCCCGTGATGTTCAAAATCCTTTTGAAGCTCGGGAATCATGGTTCCCAACATGAGGCAAGAAACTTGCATAGAATCCTCAGTGTGCTTAACCCAATCCTCGTAGGCATCAACATCATCAATGTTGGGTTCATCGGGAATAGGATCGTCCAACAAGTATGATTTCTTTTCCTGCTTGAGAACAATTCTCAAGTTTCAAAACCAATCCAAGAAATTATTGTGATTTAGACGATCCTTTTCCAGTATAGTTCTCAGTGAAAGGTTATGGACGGTCGGGGAGGTAGCATTGTTATTATTTGTGGCCATAACTATAATATAAACAAAGTTCAATTTTAGTATTTATAAAATGACATTTTAACTATTAACACCCTTTCATGTCTCATAGACAATTAATAATTAAAATCTAGAATCCAATGTTATATTCAAATAATGGTTAGGTGACCTTTATCCCATTATTTAAATTAACAAGGTAGTCAACTTTTGACAATTGCAACCCTTTGCAACTTCTAGTTTATGGGATCGGTTAAACATCTTTATGTTTAGTCGGCATGTTTAATCCCATCAACACCATTGTACGCCATGCTTCGGTGACCCTATTCACATGGTTTCCAATTCAAGTCGTTCTACTTACACAAACGTGTGAGTTTACACATACAGGTGGTTAGGTGACCTTTATCCCATAAATATGTTAAACCCACCTCAAACACACAAGTTCCTTAAATGTGGTTAGGTGACCTTTATCCCACAAATAGTTCCCAAGTGATTCGAGTGTTGTATAAAAGAATGGTGTTAAACTTGTTTAAAAGGGATTTTGTTTCCATTAATTCTAGTTATGAAAACATTTTGTACCTTTCATTTGCATGCATTCAAATGCGTGGTACACGAGTGAAACCAATTTCAAAGGTTCTTTTAATAAACCCAATTTTATTACGAAAACATTAACCTTTAATAAAATTATTTTCTTACCCATGTTAATGTTTCCAAAAGAACCGTTTGCAGCTTGTTGATTTGAAATTGTTTAATAGTGCATATCCAAATATCACATGAATAATAAATTAAATCAACCATACAAGCAACACATACAACAACAAGTTCATAACCATAGCCAACTAATTTAACATCACTTGTTGACCGAAACAAGTGAGTTATTGGTCCTTCCTAAAGGTAACACTTGTGTCGGTGAACTCCAACTTGATCCCACATCCAAATGCTTCAAGTGTCCAGATTGTGTTGTGATTCTCCCATTCGATTTGAGCTTCCTGATGGACTTAAAATTCTACACCAAACCTTTGGGCCTTCAAAATATGTTTGCGGTTATTGGGCTTAAATCCCATTAAGAGCCATGAAGCCCTTTGGGCACAAAATTAGGCCAAACCGAAAAACATTCTTGTTGCATCTTCTTTTACAAACTTATATATCCTATATATATTTTCTAGTAAAAGTGAAATGCAACTAATCTATTTATTTTACATACCAAATGAAAATAAATTAATTACATAGCCAATAGAAGAACAAATAAATTTAATTATTACAACTCTTTGAATAATCAAATACAAATCACAGCACAACCAAACACAAGATCTCGGATAGATTATGAACATCAAGATACATATCCAAATATGTAAGTAAAATCCGAGAGTTTTCCCCTTGAATCATAGATTTTCGGTTAATATATAAACAAACCGAATATCATGATTCTTGTCCAAACAACTCAAATCATCCAAATGATTTAGTTTTTAAAATTACAATATGCATGTAAAATAGAATCTTGAAAAACAGGGAAACAAAGACCTGAATTCTCGGTCTGTTAGTGAATAACAGCAAGAAACCGAGAATTCAGTCCAGATGAAGCATGTATCCATATAACTGACTCTGATACCACTGTTGGGTTTTCACAAGTTAATTAGAGTCATTTTATCCTTATAAAATGAAACCGCAGCGAAAATGGTATGAAAAACTTGTTACAGTTAATATATAAACCAATTTATTATACTGCTAAAAGAAAACCCGTAATGGATCGTTATATGGAAAACCATGCTTACAAACAACCATAGGGTGTTTAGTAATCTACCTCTCGAATAGGACAGAGAAAGAAGATCTTTGATCGGAAGTTTCCAAAGCAGGAAACCTCAAGCTTGTCTACCCCAAGCTTCCAACAATACACCAGGTTGCTAGGATTTTACTTGAATCGGGTTCTGTTCTTGGTTTTCCTCGACTAATCGAGAGAAAAGCTACAGTAGCACCGATTTGCACCTTTGTGTGTGTTGTAAGTTATCAGAGAGAGTGGTTGAATGCAATCATATATCGCACATCCTATGAAACTGAATTTCAGAGTGAGAGAAAAGTGGGCGGGACCCATCCCTTTAACCCATCCGTATTCTCTAATATTCATCCATTAGTAAATGCGGATGAACAAACTTTAACCGCATTTGTAAATGCGGGAGAAGAAACTTCATCCGCATTTCCCAAATGTACATCCGCATTAGTAAATGCGGATGATCAGTTTTATCAGCATTTCCTTAAATTCTCATCCGCATTTACTATCCGCATTAGTAAATGCTGATGAAGTAATTCCTTTAGCATTTCCCAAATGCACATTCGAATTTGCAAATGCGGATGAGGAACATTCATCCGCATTTTCTCAGTAACACATCCGCATTAGTAAATGCGGATGAGTAAAAGAAACACGAACAAAACACTTGTATTGTTTGTTCAACCATTTGAATAATAATACAAAGTGCTCTCTCTTTAGAATAAATTATACATATAATTTATTGATAACGATAGTGCAAATATTTAGAAACCCAATTTCTAAATACTACAAGTGTCAATATTTATTTATATGATTATATCATAAAACAAATATTGTAGGTGTTTGTCTAGCTTGTTATTGGGTATGACCCGACTTGGATCATAACGTACTAGCCACATCAATTCAATATGTGTCTTGGGCAGACCGTTCCCAACACCATCGTCGTAACGGCTCAACACCAAAAAGAGTAGTGGCGACCACTCTAAGAGGAATGTGATTGCTATTAACCCATGATCCTTGAGTTTGGGTTTTAATTGAAAATTACACTTTGGTCCTGAGTTTTAATAGTTTATCATTTGATGGCTAAAACTTTTAAACTAAGTTTTTTAAAAATTACAATTTAGGCCCTTAACTTAATAAACCCTACTTTGAATAATTCAAATTATTAATTTGTAAAACTTTATAAATTTATAAATCTTGTAAACTTTGTATTTTAATTATTTATTTTAATTTAATAATTAAAACCTCATAATTTATATTAAAATAATATAAATATATAAAAATTTATTTTATAAATTGTAAAATTATTGTAAATTAAATATATGACATATTTATTAAATTTGGAACACCAAAATAATTAAAATGACTAAATAATAACTTTCATTTCAATAATTGATCTAAATGGGTTCAAGTTTACATTTCAAAACAGGTCAAATGTTACAATTACGAACCGTATGGTTACACAATTACGATCGAGAAGATTCTCACTTACACCTAAGATTTTTGCAACTTTATTAATGATATTTTAACCTTCTTAAGATCTTATCTTTGACTAAAAACCCTAATTTTTCTATTTAAGTAACCTTTCCTTCAACTTTCAGGGTATTCGATTAGAGGCAGTCTAGAGCGAGTACATACGATTTACCACAATAGGAGACAAGCAATAGAGGCTTAGAAGTGAATATCAAAGGCTAGGAAGCATCCGCCCCACCTTATTCGTAACATTTACCTTTGTTTTTATTTCTATCAATTTGCTTCTAGAATGTCTACTACTATTTTTATTATTTTATTGATTCAATTCCTGATAAGTAGCTAAACTTTATAGATCACCTAGGTATTTACGATGATTATTGCATGATTTGATAATTTTCATGTTTAATTAATCCTATCGTTCAATTGTTGATAAAAGGATAAGTTCTTTATAGTTAATGTATGTTAAATTTTGTTTTAATGATTAAAGTTTTGATCTTTGTTTCACTTGTTAGTCTAATTGGTTAATTTTTATATTTTCCCGTTAAATTTACATGTTAAAGTTGCTTCCTTTATGTGTAGAACTTTTGGGTGATTAAGCTAGAGATAGTTAATCATAGGGATAAGGTTCATTTGTTGATTTAAAACAGTATTTTACTAATCTTAAGACCAAAAGGTGATAGGTTATTAGTTTTGCGTTTTATCACTAATTATTAAGGTTAAATTGCACGAGAAGTGAACTTGCTTTTATAATTGTGATAGTCACTAATTAAATTGGATAGGTTAACTCTTTTGTATATAAAATGATCCCCAATAATTTAATTATATCACGACTGTTGAGATCGAGAGGTACGATCTATAGGAGGCTTCACATAGGTTATTGCTTTTTAGGTGTTATGTTCTTTAGATCAGGTATTATACGGTTAGTTATTCTCAAGAACAATTAGATCCGGTATTATACGGTTAGTTATTCTCAAGAACAATTAGATTAATCAGTAAGATTCCTCGCCTTAGTGATTTATTATCCATATTTGGTATACTCCCGTCCCTTAGTCGTTGTTAGATTATGTCATTTTATTCTTAGATTTAGCACTTTTCAGTTTTATTAGTTTTAGTAATTTGCGTCTTTGAATTAAAATCAATTATTAAAGCTGGTTAGGAGTTTATATAAGGTTGAGTATTGAGAGTTGCACCATAGTGCATGTAGAACCGATATCTTGACTTACCATAGTTGCATTACATTAGTCAGGTACACTTGCATGTAGTGTGCAATTTAGCCTGTGTTAATTTCTTAAAACTAGATTCTACTTACCATCCCAATTTCATATACCTAAATCGTCATAATATATGGAATTGATTGAGCATCATATCCAAGAGGGATCAAGCTTTAGACTATCAAATGCAAAAGAAAGTGATTTTTCTAGCATATAAAAAGGGATTGTGAAAAAGAATCTGACCATTCTTAGAACAACTATTTTGCTCTATATACAACAAAGTCTTAGATGTTAAATACGCTCATATGCAATTTTATAGTGAATTGCACCAAACAGATATGATACTATAAAAATAATATAAACTAAAAAGTTATCATAAAAAATAAATTGGTGATAAAAATCAATGTAAAAAAGAGACGGTGATATGGAAACAAAATGTAAGTTTGAAAAACAAAGCATCATCTTAAAGAAAATGAGTGTTTTAAAAGGACATGTGAAAATCTAATATGATTATTCAAGCGGATCGTTTATGAATTTCTGAGGTGTCTAGCATTAGGGTTGCTCTAAATGTTCAGATATCATAAGTGTAACTAGGATTGTAACCTGCGCGTTATAGTGGGACATAACCTTCATTGAATAAAAATTTCCCTAACTTTTTGAACAGCTAGTTAGTGATTAGAAGTTAGTAAAACCCATTTAGTAATAATTCATCAATGTCAAGGTTTGAATCTTGAACCTCCAAACGAGGCAAAGCCTCCCACCTCCTCTTTGAACCACCAAGCCAAGAGATCATTGGCAAGTAACATCACTTGATATAATATGAAAAACAAAAAGCTTGTAAATAGGTGTAAGGCCCCGTTCCCGAAAACCCCACAGTTGGTCATTTATAGCACTTTTAATATTATAAACACATCCAGATTCATCAAAACAAGAAAGCTTTGCAGCGAAATAGTTTAATAAAAGCCATAACATTCATTATCCATTACTTTTGTCTAGAAATACATTATTATGCTAGTTACAAAAGAACATTAGTAGCATTTTAAAACAAACTAACTTTTCAGCTTGCCATGGATGCCAGTTTTTATTTGCCAGGTAGTTTCAATCTAGTGCCATCCCCGGCAACTCCATTACCTGCCAACTGATATGCATATAAAAATCAGCATTGCTGAGTGAGTTCTAGTTTAATAATATAGAAAAAGATACACTTTTGTAAGCTTCACTTGGTGATCATTCATCAATATACATAATCAATCATTAAGAGATTCATTATCTTTCTTTCTTTTATTATCTTTCTCTTTCATAACTAGGATTGCATAAAGCAAGAGCCTACATTGTTAGTTGGCAACATATGTCGAACCCCTGTCGGCAAACGTTTATCATGGTAGCTAACCCATCGACAGTTGACCCACACTACTAAGCATGAAGCCTGCTTATGAATACGGGTCCCATTCATCATACTTTGGTCAATCATAAGGATTAGACCCCAGATGTGCATCCTCATGGGCTATACAACCGCACATCAGTTGAGCTAACGATAACAAGGTCGTGCACCTCCATTCATTGTGCTTGCAAGGCTTTTCATTCATCATAAGGGCCAGGGGGTAACATTCATTAGGTTACACTGTCTTTTTTTATTTCTTTGTGTCCACTTGGTTAGGAATAATACTTTGGAAATATTCATTGTTTTTAATAATCACATACCATGAAACATAATAAATATCATTCATAACCGCAGGCCATAAGAAGAGAAATAAACATTAGAAACATTAAACAAGCATAATCTTTCTTTATTTATCAATACTTAACATTTAGATTCTATTCCTAAAATTTCAGAATAATTCTAAGTCCCCAAAGAAATGCGGATGAACAAATGCATATGAACATAAACAAATGCGGATGAACACTTAGGATATGCGGATGAACACTTGGCAAATGCGGATGAACACTTAGCAAATACGGATGAACACTTGGCAAATGCGGATGAAGACTTAGCAAATGCGGATGAAGACTTGGCAAATGCGGATGAACACTTGGCAAATGCGTATGAAGACTTAGCAAATGCGATGAAGACTTGACAAATACGGATGAAGACTTAGCAAATGCGGATGAAGACTTGGCAAATGCGGATGAACACTTAGCAAATGCATATGAACAAAAGACTTAACTGTTAAATGCGGATGAACACAAAAACTAACCTGCAATGCAACTTATGCCATTACCAGTTCCCAAACATCATTCTAACATGAACACAACTTAGATCTATTAGTCTAACACTTAGAACATCATAAACATTAAACAATCATCAAGAGAATCACATAACATAACTATATCATCATAATCATCTGTACCATACATGAAAAACCATAACTTGCTTCGAAAACATTAGTTAAATATGCATACCAACCCCAAATAAGCTGAAAACATTTGAAAAAGGGGATCTAGAACTCACCTCTAACTGCTTTCGAGTAATACTCCTCCAAACCCGAGAGCAACCTGGAGTTCTAGCACTTAAACACACAAAATCAAGCAGCCAAACACAAAGAACACGTAAAGATCGGTCCAGAAGCTCAACCCAACTGAAAACCGAACAAAAACACAAGAAAACCTCACCTCAAGGAGAATTCAGCTTCTCACGCACAAAAACCTAGTTAAAGTTTATGTTCTTCCTCTTGCAGCCGAATTCAGTTGGTGAAATGGGGTGTGGGCGGTCATGCTTCTTTTTAAATCCCATAATGGGCAAGTTTGCCACTTGCACAACTTTAACCCCTTGACTTGGAATATTTCACCTTTCTTTCTTTTTCTTTTCTTTTGCTGAAATTTTCCGGGTGTTACAAGTCCACCCCTCTTAAATGGGTTTCGTCCCCGAAACCTACCACTCCTTGAACAAATGCGGGTAATGTTGTCTCATTTCCTCCTCAGTCTCCCACGTAGACTCGGACCTCTTCCTGTGTCTCCACTACACTCGCACAAGCGGAACCACTTTATTCCGTAGCCTCTTCTCTTTTCTGTCAATGATGGCCACTGGCTGCTCCACATAATTGAATCGTTTATCCACCTCGATATCCTCTAGTGGCACGATCATATCTTCATCGGCTAAGCACTTTCTTAGATGAGATACATGAAATGTTGGATGAATCCCACTTAACTCATCGGGTAACTCCAGTCGATAGGCCACCTCTCCTACTCGGGCAATGATTCGGAAAGGCCCTACGTACCTCGGACTTAACTTTCCCCGCTTCCTAACCCGGATGATCCCTTTCCAAGGCAAGACCTTCAGCATGACTCTATCACCCACCTTGAATTCAATCGGTCTACGTCTCTTGTCGGTATACGACTTCTGTCTATCTTTTGCCGCCTCCATAAAGGCCTTAATCTTTTCCAACTTTTCAGTCATAGCCTCGATCGCCTCGATATTTCCTATTTCCTTCTGCCCGATGTCACCCTAACATACAGGCGTCTACACTTCCTACCATATAGCATCTTATATAGAGGCATACCAATGGTGGCATGATAACTGTTGTTATATGAGAATTTGGCTAACAGTAAGTGTTCATCCCAACTTCCTCCGAAATCAATGACGCATGCTCGTAGCATATCCTCCAGAGTCTTAATTGTCCTCTCCGACTGACCGTTTGTCTGAGGATGGTAAGCCGTATTGATATGTAACCTCGTTCCCATCGCGTCATGAAATCTTTTCCAAAACTTAGATGTAAACCGAGTGTCACGGTTAGACACGATAGACACCGGGACGCCATGACGAGTCACTATCCCTTTATGAAAAGATCCGCCAACCTCTCTGATGAATACATCTCGTGGATCGGTAGAAATGAGCACTCTTTGTCAGATGATCAACTATCACCCATATGGCATCGTATCCCCTTGTCGTACGCAGTAACTTTGTAATGAAGTCCATGGTGATGTGCTCCCATTTCCACTCGGGTATATCCAAGGGTTGGATCTTCCCGTATGGCTTCTGGTGCTCTGCCTTTACTTGTAAACACGTAAGGCACTTACTCACATACCCCACCATATCGCGCTTCATTCCCGGCCACCAGTAATTTCTTCATATCATGATACATCTTTGTAGCACCAGGATGAATTGAGTATCGAGTCTTGTGAGCCTCATCCAAACATCATTCTAACATGAACACAGCTTAGATCTATCAGTCTAACACTTAGAACATCATAAACATTAAACGATCATCAAGAGAATCACATAACATAACTATATCATCATAATCGTCCGTACCATACATGGAAAACCATAACTTGCTTCGAAAACATCAGTTAAATATGCATCCCAGCCACAAATAAGCAGAAAACATTTAAAAGAGGGGATCTAGAACTCACCTCTAACTGCTTTCGAGTAATACTCCTCCAAACCTGAGAGCAACCTGGAGTTCTAGCACTTAAACACACAAAATCAGGCTGCCAAACACAAAGAACATGTAAAGATCGGTCCAGAAGCTTAACCCAACTAAAAACCAAACAGAAAATACAAGAAAACCTCACCTCAAGGAGAATTCAGCTTCTCACGCACAAAAACCCAGTTAAAGTTTATGTTCTTCCTCTTACAGCCGAATTCAGTTGGTGAAATGGGGTGTGGGCGACCATGCTTCTTTTTAAATCCCATAATGGGTAAGTTTGACACTTGCACAACTTTAACCCCTTGACTTGAATATTTCACCTTTCTTTCTTTTTCTTTTCTTTTGCTGAAATTTTTCGGGAGTTACAATAGGTGGAGCAAAGTGTAATTTATTAAAAACGAAAGAGTAAAATGCTATTTTTCTCCCTGACGTTTTGTTGAATTTACCATTTTAATCCTAATTTTTTTTGTCATTTCAGTCATTGTAGTTTACCAAATTTTTTAATTTTCATTTACGCCGCTAACACTATTAAAATGGAATTTTAGTCTTTTTCAACACTCCAGTTATCCAATTAAAAAAATTAATCAATTAATATTCAACTAAAACTAAAAAACACATGAAGCGACTAGTGAGAATAGACACACTTCGATTTAAAAGCTTCGGTTAACTCTAACTCATGTTGTCCGACTAAGGTCTGCAGTGAGATTTCAATTAATCTTCACGTTTTGTTCGAACGTGTACCGTTGTTTGATTGAGGTCATGTTGTGAGATTAAGGTCATGCTGTGAGATTGAGGTATGATATTGTCACGCTTTATTTGATTGAGGTATGTGAACGTGACAACAACAGACCTCAATCAAACAAAACGTGATAACAGTAGACCTCAATTGAATAACGGTATACATTCGAAGATAACGTGAAGATTAAATCGAATAAGGGTACACGTTCGAACAAAAACGTTAAGATTAATTAAAGTCCTACAGCAGACCTCAATCGAACAACATGAGTTAGAGTTAATCGAAGGTTTTAAATCGAAGTGTCCAGTCTCACTAGTCACTCTATGTGTTTTTTCGTTATAGTTGAATATTAATTGATTAATTTGTTTTAATTGGATAATTAAGGTGTTAAAATGACTAAAATACTCTCATATTTACGGAGATTTTAACGGTGCTAGTGAAGTGGATGAAAATGACAACATGTGGTAAACTACTGTGACTGAAATGACAAAAACAAAATTAAATTGAAATGACAAATTTAACAAAACGTCAGGGATGGAAATAATATTTTATTTCAAAACTTTAAATTAAAGTTACTTTTTATAATTATTAAAAAGTATTTTATCACTAGCAGCAGCCTAACTTTGTCCCGTTGGATTTCCTTCAATGTTTCATTTTAACCCCCCAAGTAATGCATGCATGACGTTTGCACCTACTCACTAACCAAATCTATTTTCTAATCTTAAAAATGATGCTTGCAATTTGCTCTTTTAAAACTAGACTCCCACATATATTTACTTTTCATTTCAAAACTACAATGATAATACTGAGATTTGAATCCTTGTTATTTTCAAAAAAAGCCAGATGAAAAATAAAGACGATTCTCTCTTCTCTCTCTTGTCTCTCTACTCACAAAAAATGTTTGACATCATGTTTTTATAAAAACAATTATCTCTTATCTCTCTTTCAGATCACACGCTTTTTTTATTCTCCTTTTGTTCTCTCCCTTCAAAAAAGCCATCAAAAACTTTATCTTGGCAAAAAATAATACACAGTCTGACACAGAAGTGTACATTGTATTTGTGGATATACAACCATGTGTAAACACCAAGGATTTGGAGACCGGATCGGACCGGCTGGTCAAACAGGTCCGACCGGGAATCAAAGGGTGGGCCGAACCGGTTCAGACCAGTTTGTTTCGGAGGGGTTGGACCGGCTGGTTAGTCTCGAACCGGTAGTTGGACCGGATTTTGTTTTTTTTTATTTTAATAGGTAAAAACAATGAGTTGAACAATAAATTAATATGTTAGACATAAGATTATTATTAAGTTTATATATAACTATAAAATACACAAATAAATTACTCATATTGACTTATATGTATAACTATATATATATATATATATATATATATATATATATATATATATATATATATATATATATATATATATATATATATATATATAATATTATATATATAATTATGAAGTCATCCGGTTCTTAAATCCGATCCGACCACCAGTAAAACGTCTGATTCGACGTCCAATCCGGTTTTGAAAACATTAGTAAACACACGTACAAAGATAGAAATTACTTCAAAATATTCTCATAAAATTTCATAAAAATGCTTAAAGTTGTTAATTTACTTTAACTAGGTGTGATTACGCGTGTTGTTGTGAGAGTGCATATCGCATGCCACAAGAAATCTACTTTTTGTTTAGAATCAAATGTATGTGATAAATTAAGTAAAAAAACAAGGTTAAAATTATATCCTTTGTATGTGATAAATTAAGTAAAAAGAACAAGGTTAAAATTATATCCTTAACTATAAAGTTCGGTGGCATAAAAATCCCCCCTCAAATTTTTTGAATTTAATATGTTTAACATTTAAACTTTTTGAAAAACTGAGAAATATCACTTTTTCCCCTCATGTTTTTGTTAAAATTCTGGGTTTATCCATTATACATTTTTACTTTAATAATTAAATTTCTTACATCCTCATTTTTATGCAAGTGTTAGTGTAAATTAAATCGTCTATGTTTTGACGTAAATTTTATTTAAATAAATTACATCCTTATTTTAATGCACACATTACTAAAATAAATTAGATCCTTATTTTTTACTTGCATGCTAATTTTTATATACGTTTTGAGTTGATATATTAATTTCGACATAAATTTTGTTTGAAATCAAATGAGATCAATAATAATATGTTTACCTTTGATGAAACAAATCTAAATAACTTTACGTTTCAATACAAGTTTAGTTTGAAAACAAGTCAAGATAGATAGAACCTTTACTTTATCATGTAGCTACCCATCAATGATCTTTAGCCTAATTGGTTAAGGTGATGTACCCATAACATGTAAATAAGGAGAGGTCATGGGTTCAAGTCTCACTCTGAGTAAATGCTTAGAGTTAAGCCAGAAGGTTTTCTCAGTAATGGGTTTCCTCCTGATGGAGTTTGCCGTTAAAAAAAAAATCATGTCGCTACCCGCAACACAAGAGTATAGTTGATGGTTAATATAAAGAAGAAGAGGGGACATTCTCAGAAGCACAGAAACGGCCCAAAGCATGCAGTACCCTGTTTCGGGTACTTGTTCGAAGCGGAAACGCCTAGGAAGCGCCTAAGAAACGTTTCTATGGCGCTTCGGTTTCGGGGGTACTGCACGAGGACGTTTCGAGGGAGTTTCGGTCACGTTTCCTATTTAATTTAGGGTATAAACCCTTTTGAACTTACGTTTTCCAATTCCCAACGATCATGTGAAACAAGAACAACAACAACCGGCTCTTCCAATCTCATACTAGATGAACCGAGATATGAAAATGATTTGATTATTAATAATTATTTACTTAAAGAATTTGTTTTTGAAATTTGTTTAATATTTTAATGTCTATTTGAAAATTGTTTGATATTTTTTATTTTTTATATATTTTTTTAAACGTACCTTTGCCGTATCGTATCTAAAAATTTTTATATTTGTCATTCCCCGTATCCGAACCGTCCCAGTTCCGGTGCTACATAGGGAACATTTTTCCCATCCTCAAAATTCTTCCTTTTATCACGCGCCGCCAATCTTCCTAAAAATCAATATTTTATCATCACGCGCATAGTTGACTATTCAAACTCGCATCACACACCATCTTACACCACATTATCAATTCCATTCTACGAAGAAACATCGAAGCCCCATTAACAATCTCCCCATAAAACCCCCAAATTCACACCAGATCATACATATTTCTCCATCTCCATCTCCATCTCCATCTCCCTGTGTCTGAAACTTGATTAAAATTAAGCTCGAACAACCCAACAATGGTGGATCATCACAGACACATCCACCCCAAAAAACCTGCAAATATCACCACCATTCATGTCGATGAAGAATCCGGTTGTGTTAGCATCAAAAGATCAAAACCAAAGCTTCTGTTTTTCCTCACCTTTTGCTCTCTTCTCTCTTGCTGCTTGCTTCTTCTTCCTTCACTTTTCTCCTCACCTTCTTCCACCTTCTCTCTCCTCTGTAAGCTCACTGTCTCTCTATATATCCATATGTATATACATAAGCTCTATATTTGAATAAAAGTTTAAATCTTTATATGTTTTTTAATAATCTCGTTTTGCTTTTGTAGATTCGTATGAAGAAGATGATGAAACCCTTTCTGATTCAAAGACTCCCCTCTGTTCATCAGTCTCAAATGGTAAGTTTAACAATAATTTTTAGGGGTTTTGTGTTCTTGATGTTTATGATGTTGTATGTTTATGTTTGATTGAATTCAAGGATATATGGTTTTAATTTTTGTGGGTTTTGATTTACAGGAACAATTTGTTGTGACAGAAGCAGTATTCGATCGGATATATGTGTAATGAAAGGGGACATAAGAACAAATTCTTCTTCATTCTCTGTACTTCTGTACACTTCCGGCGATCTCATCGCCGGAGAAACTGAACTCCGGCGAGAGAAGATCAAACCCTACACACGAAAATGGGAGCCATCAACCATGGCCACCATTGATGAGCTCACTCTCATCTCCAAGAAATCGAACGATTCATCGGTCGAAAACCGACACAAATGCGATGTAACTCATGATATTCCTGCAGTTTTCTTCTCCACCGGAGGCTTCACCGGCAATGTGTATCATGAATTCAATGATGGGTTGATCCCACTTTACATCACATCTCAGAGATTTAACAAGAAAGTCGTGTTTGTGATTCTTGAATATCATGATTGGTGGATGATGAAGTATGGGGATGTTGTTTCTAGGTTATCTGATTATGATCCGATCGATTTCAATGGCGATCATCGAAACCATTGCTTCTCTGAAGCAGTAATCGGGTTAAGAATCCACGATGAACTCGCGATAAATTCTACATTGATGAAGGATAACAAGACTATCGAAGATTTTCATGATGTTCTTGATAAAGCTTATTGGCCGCGGATTCAGGGTTTGATTGAAGAAGAACCGGTTGTAGCCGTTGAACCCGAGAAGCCGAAGCTCGTGATCATATCAAGAAATGGGTCTCGGGCCATCACGAACCAAGATTTACTGGCGAAAATGGCGGAGAAGATCGGGTTTAGGGTGGAGATTATGTGGCCTGATAAGACAACCGAGTTGGCGAAAATTTATAGGTCATTGAACTCGAGTGATGTCATGATCGGGGTGCATGGCGCTGCGATGACACACTTTTGTTCATGAGGCCCGGGTCGGTGTTCATCCAAGTTGTACCTTTAGGTACAAGTTGGGCCGCCGAGACTTATTATGGTGGCCCCGCTAGGAAGCTCGGGTTGCGATATATTGGGTATGAGATTCTTCCGCAAGAAAGCTCGTTGTACAACGAGTATGAAAGAAATGATGTCGTATTGACCGACCCTGACAGTGTTAATGATAGAGGATGGGAGTACACGAAAAAGATTTATCTTGATCGGCAAAAGGTGAAGTTAAATCTTACAAGGTTTAGAAAGCATTTGGTTCGGTCACATTTTTATATCATGGCAAAAAAAAGCCAGGCTCGTAATCATACTCCCGAGCTAAGAGTGAGCTCGGGCTAAGCCCGAGCCCGAACCATGATACAAGTGTGAAAATTCATAGGTAAATGTAAAATATAGTAAATTTGAGGACATTATAGATTAGGTCATTCTTGATGGTCAAATAGTTGTAGAAGTTTGATGTATACGTCATAGCATAGAGAAAAAAAAAAGTTAATATTCTTTGATTCTTTTCTTTTGATGTAAAGAAATTCTTTATTATTATTATTATATACAAACGTTAAATCCCACCTTTTATATATGTAAGAAAATGAAATATATAGATGAATGTGGCGTAAATAAGTCGAATCCGAATAACATTAAGTCTGTTTTGATTAACTAAAAGAGTTTGAGTTTTTATTTTAGCTTGTTTTCAGTCTTTAAAATTCCAGCTCGACTTGTAAGTAATTTTGTAAGCTCGGGTTCGGTTATTTATTATTTAATTGTATTTTATATACATGGATAACCCTTTCTTATACATAAGCGTAACTATAATTATATAGGTAACATAGTATGTGTTATTTTGTTTTTTCTTATATTTATGTGAGTGTGTATTTTATATTTTAGAAAATGCTTGTAAGTGGTTGTGAATGGAAGTTAGAGAAAAGTTGCTATTAATCTGTATATTTTGGTAATCACTGTTCAACACATATAAACCTTTTAATATTTTTGAAAGTGGTTGTGAGTGTATAAAAGAGAAGATAATGATAAAAGTATTAAAAGTTATTATTTAATTGAAAATGAGAAAAAATTAGTGTTTTTTAATATAATTATAAAGATAAAAAAAACCTGATGTGAATACTCTCATAGTTACATATATAATATATAAGGGCCGGTTACTATACAAAGTAGGGGTGATTAGATAACCGATTTAACCGAACATAATAGAATTAACCTCATTAACCGAACCAAATTAACCGAACGAACAATTAACCGACGGTTCGGTTAAGGCATAACCGATTAACCGTACATTGAGGTTCGGTTTTGATGTGCAAATTAACCGTATTAACCGCATCGAACCGAATATCATTAATGTATAATAAATTTACAATACTCCTCTTGATTTACTAGAATTTCATATATTCATCCTTTTAATTCTCATTTATAAAAGTATATTTATAATGGATTCCGTTATGTATTGAAGAAACATCACAAACAAACAGAAGCAATGCAAAATGCGCACACACATTGTTGTATGCACACCCCAACTTCTGTTTCAGTTTTGGCAAGACCTTAAAAACGAATCATATCGTGCACACCCTTAAAAATTTGTTCCAAACTTAGCTTAACAATAATATTAGTTAATATTTTGGTTTAAAAGCATATGTTAAATATATTGGTCAATTAACCGCAGATTAACCATAACCGGTGGTTAACCGAAGTATGGTTAACCGAAGTTTCGGTTGCGGTTACGGTTAAGAAAATGGTATTAACCAAACTCGCGGTTTTGATTTCGAAAATTGTATTAACCGCACCATACACACCCCTAATACAAAGTGTTTTTTCGTGCGAAGCGTACGAAGTTTTGGGGTGAATCATCACGCAAGAAGAATAATAATCACGCAAGAACAAAGCGATAATTACGTATGAAAAATTACACTCGCGTGAAATTATCACGCATAGATGGAATTATCACACAAGAATATTTTCTTGCGTAATAATTTCATATTTGCTTGATAATTGTATCTCTGCGTGATTAATTATTACCATTGCGTTATAATTTCACCGTAACGTTCATTCTTGCATGATAACTTTGTACGCTTCGCACGAAAAAAAACACTTTGTATCGTAAACTTTCTCTATATTTATGTGTAATTATATAGTATAGTAATGTTATATAAAAACTAGTCCACTTATGTACGTAATAAATTTGTTTACATCCATGAACCTAATCAAAAGATCGACTCGAGGTTGTTAATTTCAATTAAATTCAGGCATTTAATGAGCTGACATTGAATAGATGATAAAATCATATGGTAAGTTAATGCATTTTAAGGGGTAGTTTGTGTACCATTAACGTCAATTCAATATCATTTTTTTTGTTAAAAATGTATAATGATTAATACTTCTTAACGTCTTTTAGTCATTATCAAATTATAAGATTTATAAAAAGTTATGGTGTTGTAAAGAAAATGCTCCCACTAATAACGGCTCTATATACTACCCACAGGGGTGGTGTAACGGCGTTTTAAGATGTTATAGCGCCCTTTAATGCCTCATTATGTTTGGTTTAAAAAATTAACTAGTTTACATGTTTATTTAGGGACCTAATTATCCAATTAATTTACCGAAATTTTATTACGGTTTAATAAACCAAACATTCCTATTAATGAATAGTGTTTTGTAGGGGTCACTTGTATATTGTATATGATAATTACTTGTATGTCGTGAATTTAACTTGCACCTTGGTCGGTTGCTTTGATGTTTGGGCATCTTCTTTACAACCATACCCATTTGCTGTTATTTGCATCAAAAGAAGTTTCAAATTATATGGTTGTGCAGTGTGCTTGACTTGTTGTACAAAGTGCATGTGCTCTTTTTAGGAATCTTGCACCCTCTGTGCTGCCAACCTCTTATGCGGAATCTTGTTTCATGAGGGTACCATATGATTAACCATTAAAAATGAGCCAATAATGATCACTACTTCACTATCTTATATTCAACTTGCATTTTAATCTTAATCTATCTATATACAATAAGGAGTTAGGGATATGATTGTTATTTTACACATGGATTAAAACATTAATATAAAAATGTCATGTTTAAATTCTAAAAAATAAACGCTTTTATTCCATCTATGCTCCTCAAACAAGCTTTAAAACATTGGGTACAAAATGGATTGTTTTGCTTTGATTACATAAGTTGATCATTTGTTTTCTTAATAAATTAAATATGTGATGCTTTCTTCGAATTGTTTTATTTTATCTTATACTTTGTTTACTTGTTTTCTCTGTATTTCATATTCTAACTGTGAAATATTATATTCACCTTGATTTCTATTGAAAACCTTGAAACCATATATAATACAAGAGATGAGAATAATCAGAAACTAATTCTACCTAAATGAGAAAATGTAATATTCTAAATTAGACTAAATCAATCACTAAATAATTACAATAAATGGCCAATAATGTTAGCAACATTATCGGCTAACACGCCCCCGCAGTTTGAGCCGGAGATGCTCGGAGGCACAAGCTGGATCGGAACCTTTGAAAGAGATGTTTAGGAAGTCCTTTGGTGAAGAGTCAGCATATTGATAATTAGCAGGGATGTGGAGAATCTTCACTATGCCAAGACGAACCTGTTAGCGAACAAAATGGATATCCAGTTCAATATGTTTTGTGCGTTGATGTTGGACTGGGTTCCCGCGAGATAGACTGCCGAAACATTATCGCAGTAAATAATGGTGGCATGTTGAATAGGTACATTAAGTTCAAGTAACAAGTTACGGATCCAGCTGACTTCTACCACAGAATCAGCTACCCCCTGGTATTCGGCTTCAGCACTAGAGCGAGAAACAGTTGGTTGACGTTTCTAAGACCAAAAGATTAGATTTGCACCCAAGTAAACACAGTAGCCCGAAGTAGACCGACGCGAGTCAGGACACCCACCCCAATCCGCATCCGAGTATGCAGTAAGTCTGGTGGAAGAGGAGGGTTAAATAAACAGACCTTGAGTGAGAGTGCCTTTGATGTACCGTAGAATCCGTTTCAGCAGTTGATAATGTGGCTCTCTCGGAGCATGCATAAAGAGGCAAACCTGCTGAACAGCATACGAAATGTTCGGTTGAGTGATTGTGAGGTACTGTAGAGCCCCTGCCAAGCTACGATAAAGAGAACCATTAGAGAATATAGCACCCGTGTCTGCACTAAGTTTGGAACCAACCTCGACCGGAGTACTAACTGGTTTGCAATTTGACATGTTCGCGCGAGACAGGTCCCCGTTGCGTGTGTCAACCGTAATACCTAGGAAATGATGTAGTATGCCAAGGTCTGTCATTTTAAATTTAGCCGTGAGTGACTTGATGATCTGTTTTAACAAAGAGTCACTAGAGGCTGTTAGGATGATGTCATCCACGTAAAGTAGTAAGTGAGCCGTTTGAGCACCCTTTTTATAGATGAATAATGAGGTGTCATAAACACTACTTTTGAAACCACATTTAGAGAGATAACCTACAAAACGTTGGTACCAGGCCCTCGGGGCTTGCTTCAAACCATACAATGATTTATTAAGTTTGAAACATATGTAGGGTTGGAAGCAGATGAGAAACCGGGCGGCTAAAACATATAGACTGTCTTCTTGAGGTTGCCATGTAAGAAAGCATTTTTAACGTCTAGTTAATGAATAGGCCAACCTTTGGATACTTCTAGGCTTAGAACTGTCCGATCGAATAGTGTTTGGTTTAACCATTAGACTGAAAGTTTCATCACAGTCAATGCCTACGGTCTGACTTTTCCCATTTACCACCAATCGGGCTTTGTGACGTTCCAATGTACCATCAGTATTATATATATGTTTGAATAACCACATGCATCGAATGATCGGTGCGTCGGCAGGTCTTGGAACGAGTTCCCATGTATAATTAGCCAATAGAGCTTCATATTCATTTAGCATGGCAACTTTCCAGTTTGAGTCCCTAAAGGCTGTTAGGTAGGATTTTGGAAGTGGAGAGATGGCGGAGAGGTTTTGGTGAGGTGAGACAGTGGGTGACGTGGTTTAAATATACCAGAACAAGATCGAGTTCGCATGTGATGGGTGGGAGGGTGGTTGGCTGGTGGCGTGGTGGTGGTGGCGGTGGAGGTGGTGGTGGTGGTGGTGGAGGTGGTGGTGGTAGAGGTGGTGGTGGTGGTGGAGGTGGTGGTGGATGCTATGGTATCGATGGAGGTGTGGGCGGTTGTTGTGAACAAGGCGGTGTGGGTCATGGGAATGAGGGTCGAGAGGAGGTGGGTTGATTGGTCGAAGATAAGGTAGAGGGTTGGGGGAATTGGAGGGGTTAGAAAAGGTATGAGGGTGAGTGATGATAAGCGGTGTTCGGTCCAGAAAATCATGGGATGGACTAGGCTTAGAAGGAGAGGCGAAAGGGAATTAGGCCTCGTCAAATATGACATGCCTAGAGAATATTGTTTTCCCCGTGGAGATATCTAGGCATCGATACCCTCTATAGTTGGCAGGGTATCCAAGAAAGACATGTGAACGGAACAAGGAGTTAACTTATGAGGGCGGGTGGAGGAGATGTTAGGGTAGCAAAGGCACCCAAAAAGCGAAGATGCTCATATGAGGGGGTACGGTTATATAGAAGGGACACGGGTGTGAGGTTGTCGTGAAGTTTTGTGGGATGAATGTTGTGGAGGTAAGAGGCCATATGGAGGGCCTCAACCCAAAATGAAGATGGTAGGGAGGCATGAGTGAGCAGGGTAAAGATGATTTCATTTAGACGCCTAATCATTTGTTCGGATTTCCTATTTTGTTGGGATGTGTGCGGGCAAGAAAAATGAAATTGAATGTCATGTTTAGTTGCAAAAGTTTTGAAGTTCGTGTTATCAAATTCTCCACCCATGTCACATTAAAAGGTTGGATTGACATTTTAAATTGTGTGGCAACAAATTTGCAGGACCGGGTAAGGATACTTAACACTTAGTTTCACACTGAGGAGAGATCTTAGATCACTTACAATTCAAATAGGGAACTAAAACTTAAATAGATGATACTTAGAACACAAGTAAATTAAAGAGACAAAACTAAGAACAACACAAGAACACAAGATTGATTTTCAAGGATGTTGTATATTGATCTCAAGTTCTTTTACAAGTGTTACAAAGCATACATAAATTACAAGGACCTGAGACACTTTTATACTACAACCTACAACCGTCACTTACATTTAAAGACAGTTAGGATTTGACTAATCTAGACAACAAGATCAATCTAAAGTCAAAAGGCAGATTGCCTTTTGACTAGTGACTATGACATGCCATAGCTTACTGACTTTTCCTATTTCAAAAAGTCTATATGAACAAGTAAGGTAAGTTACAGACAAAGACCATTCCTACCTTTTGATAAAGCATGGAGTTTCACCAACTTATGTAAAGTAGGTGAACCACCAAAGCAGGCAACGAAAGGTGTCAGCTTTATCATAAGTTGATTCAGAGAAAGCATATTTCTCTGCCCTCCGAAGAAATCAGTCTTCACAGCTTCGGAAAACGTTGTCTCTGAAGCTTCGGAAGATTTCATCTTTGGTTTCAGAAGATGTGGTCTTTGGCTTCGGAAGATTTCACACTTAGAATAATTTTGTTTGAGTGTGAAACTTTCGAAGCACTCCTTCTGAACTGTTAGCTTTGGAAGATCTTACACTTAGACACATTTGAGAGTGTAAGACTCCAAAGCTAGTTCATCTTTGTTCCTTAGTGCATGTATGGAAGACTTGGTTGTTTTGGCTTGTGGGTGCATTAGCCTCATAATCTTCAGATGATCTTACAAACTCCCCCTAGGCTGATGCTACCAAAACAGAGAAGTTCTTTAGATTTGATAGTCCACATTAGGATCCTCAACATACCTTTCTTCATCATTAGGTCTGGATCTTTCAGACTAACATAGAACCTTCTCATGTCAAAGAGATCATGCAGAGGAAGATTAGCATGTCTTCTGAGGAAAGGACATGCATGCCTTCCTGATCTCTTATGACATACCATCTGTCTTGATCTTCATCATAAGACCATGATATAATTGGTCTTCCAACAGCAAGAGGCTCTACTATGATTGGAGTTTGTTGAGAGACCTCTTCATGCACCCCCTTAGGATGCTTTGTCTATCCTGAGGTTGGAAGGTGAATGCCTTTCTTCTTTTTCTTTGAGGTTGATCTTCTGGCCATCCTTTTTCTTCTCCCTGATGATTTTAACTGAGGGGACTGGTCTTGAGTCCAGGTTGTTTCAGTTGAGTCCCCTCAGTTGGGATCTCCTCTCCACAGGTCAGAGGAGAAAGAGGAGGACCCTGCTGTGATCAGAAGATGAAGTTGGCTAAGATGCAGCTCCGTTCAGGTGTGTTGTCTCAGTGGGTTCAACCTTCACCTTAACTTCAGATTGAGCTGGACTTGGTGGAGAATGCAAGTCCACCAGTCCCTTCTTTATCTTCTGCTTGATTCCCTGATATGCTCATCCATTGTGGATAGAGACATAGGCCAAGCCTCCTTCTGAAGAATCCATACAGCTTCAAGAAGCTCATCATCCTTGTCTGTCAGCAGACTTCTTTTGGCTTTTTTTTTGGATGATGGCCCTTGACTTTGCAGCTTCTTCCTTAATCTTTTCTTTTCAGCTTGTTTTTCTCTTTTAGCTTTTTCTTCCATCTGCTTATTGTATTCAAACAATATGTACTCAGATGGTAAGGGAGAAGTGTATCTGCCTGATAGAGACCTGTGGCACTCAGGTAGCTGATCATCTTTAGTCTTCTTCTTCATTGCTACCTGAGGTTGTTAGTGGCCATAGTCTCTAGCTCAGGACTTTCTTGAACTGGGGAGAGGACAGGAAGGTTCTTGTAGAGTCTTTTCAGCCTCATTTATTCCTTGTGCTTGAGGAGCATGATGCATCCTCTACTTCCTTCCTCTCCTTTGATAGCTCTGTGTCAGCCAGTCATTCAGCTCATCTAAGGGAAGAGAGATGAGTTCATCAACATTATAGTTTCTGGTTCCTAGGTAGTTAGCCTGGCTTCCCTTAACTCATCTTCCTGAGTGTTTAGCTGGGGGCAGCCCTGATTGCAGCTTCCATAAACTCTGGGGAACCACACTTGAACTCTCTCCCCTCAGCTTCCTCTTCCTCTCTCTCTTCTCCTCCTCAATCTCTCAGGAGTCATTTTTCTTTTGCCTTTGTCAACCACAGGTTCTGGTGACTCGGGCTGGAGAGAGCTTTGGCCTTCATTGCTTGGTTCAGCTGTCAAGCTCTGGCCAGAGAGAGGTTGTGAAACACCATCACCAGCTGGTGTTTCACTGAGGGTGATGGGTGCAGAGGGAGATCCTGTCTCAAGGTTCACAGGTTCAACCTCTGGGCCTTCAGTCAAGGTTTTCCCTTCGAAGCTAATCTCCGGGTTACCTCAACATCCAGTTGACCAAAGATCTCTTCTGCTAGCCTTTGTCTATATATTTTGATCTCAATTTAAACTCCTCTAGATCCTGTCTTGGATTTTCTGTCAATCTTGCTGCTTGTCTGTTATTGCTTAGGTTGACAAGTGGCAGATCTACTAAGTTGATGCTCTCATAGAAACTCAGGTGTGAAATGTTGAGAACTCTAGTTGACCCTGAGCTCTAGAGATCATAAGAGCTCTCCTATTACTGTCATACCCCCAACCCCAGATTGGGTTCTAGAAGGGGCAGACATTGCTCTTGGTATTCCCTACTCAAACAGTTGTTGAATGAGCAAAATAGATCACTGTCTAGAGGAGGTTGTGCTGAGTATGAACATCTGCAACAAAGGATAGTTGATTCCTCTATGTCCTATACTCTAGGAAGAACTCCCAGGTTCTGTGATGTCAGAATTTCTTCCCTTTTTGGTAGCATCACCCTCTTGGATAGGTGAGATGGGAGATTGATCCATGACATCCACAGGTTCTTATGGACCTGGATGAGTTGTCCTCATGGGTCTTTTAGCCAACTTGCCCTTGAGATCAATGATCTCAAGTTGCTGGTCATTGACCTCTTCTGTAAGATAGTCACCTGAGATTCCAGGTGAGCTATCTTTGAAACAAAATAGGTGCAAAGATGTGACAGTTTGTGCACCTTTTGTTGCAGACTCCCTTATCTTCAGATGAAGAATCATTGGGGGATGAGAGAATTGGACCTAAGTCTTCTTCCTCACCACCAGCATGGGTTTCTTGGCTGCTGGATTTCCCTGCCAATGACAACTTCCAAAGAAGTGTCAAGAGGCTGGGTTGCCATGGTAGAGGTCCTAGTGATGTTATCACTTGCAAAAGTGATAGCCTCTACCATATGGATTTCTTGAATAAGTTCAGGACGATCCACCTCAGTAGGGGTTACTGATGTGGGCTAGAGATGGGGGAAGC